>JAMPIV010022068.1:0-258282 GCA_024509875.1 Oreohelix idahoensis
AGAAGAAAGAAAATTACAGTTACAAATTGAGGCTGACAAAGAACTTAAGAGGCTGCAGATTGAGGCTGACAAAGAGGCTAGGGCATTGTAGGCAGATAGAGAGGCTGAAATAAAGCGGCTCCAATTGGAAGAGAAGAAATTAGAAGCAGAGGAAAGAAGACAGGCTGCTGAAAGGGAAGAGAAGAGGATGCAGATAGATAGAGAGGAAAAGAGACAGGCTGCTGAGAGGGAAGCAGAAGATAAGAGATTACAAAGGGAGCACGAGTTACGACTAAGGGAGTTGGAATTTCAAGGCCATGCTCCTGAAAATGGTAACAGCCCTCATACCTCCGATGCCACTGCCTCTAACTCAGCAATGGGGTTCCATTTAGACCATTTTGTAGAGAGGGATGATGATATTGAATCATTTTTATCCAGATTTGAAGTTTTAGCCACCACCTATGGGTTGGAGAGGGAAAGGTGGAGCTTAAAGTTATCCCAGGGTGTTGCGCACATATGTGACGCACAGATTACAAATTTATGATATGACTAGTTGACACGAAAGAGAGATTACTTTTGTTACAGTCAAAGTTATATCACCCATGATTTGATTTATACTTTATATGAGTGATCTCTCTTGAATATATTGATTTGGCGTATGAATACGAGATTCATGCATTTCGCATTTTGTGATAGCCAGAAAATAGATTGATCTTGTTCAATATGTTTATGGCCTGAATTTATATGTATTACTTGTCTAGTGCAAGAAGATTCGGTCTTATATTGTATATCTTTGTATGTTTAGGTCGGACTATATTCTTTGTGCTGAACTCTGGGGCAGGTATTCGTTTTTCGAGACATGCGTAGTGAGTCTCGACGAAGCCGCCTGATAATGGCTGTGTGTGTTTTTTGGGCTGGTCCTGTAAAATGGTTGAAAGTGATCTGTGAATGATTTTTCTGAAGGAGATTGTGTCTCTGCGAGATTCTATTGTCAGAGATTCTCCTCACGTATTCTATTGTGTTTAATTCGGACTCCAGGTAATACCAGACCCTTTAATGATCTCAATTTCGTTAAATCTAGATGGACATCGTGTTATCGAGCATCTAGAATCGTTTGTATATCGACGAAGATGACAGGTTATCTTACAGCTCTTGTGCACTACATGAAGCAACCTTATTGATATAGAAGTGTATGGAAACTCTATGAGAATATTTAATCCATATTACGAATTAACTTCGGCCCATCATTTATCCTTCTTCTGAGTGAGTGAGCGAAACTCAAGAAGGTGGCCATTTTGGATTACTGTCATTACAATGGATCACTGTCAAGAGAACGGAATATTTATCCTACTATCGGACAGTGGTACGGAGATCTTGCTATGATGGAAAACCCACTATCGTGGTTTAACATTATTGTGTAAACATCTGATATATACAGCTTAAGAACTTAACCAAGAAAAAGGGTTCGGCCAGTGAACTCTTATCCATGTCTACATATTCACCTCCACTGATGCGTTCAGTCAGTGGAAGTATAAGGCGATAATACACCAAAACATTGAGGGTTCTACTTATATCGTCTATTGTATTTATGCTATACGAAATGATGTTTGATGTTGCCACCTACTATTCAAATACCATGATTTACTGTGTCAACATGTACCTATGACTTTATCCGTTCTGTCCAAGTGTGTGCGTCCTAATAAACAGTACGAAACGACCACAGCAGTCTGTATCGGTGACTTATAGCTATGAGTGAATGAGTGCCTTATACTGGTCAACATACGAACATTCCACCATTCACATAACTAACACTTTACACTCTCACTCCATATCTGCATAACCCTGCGTCGGTTGAGTTGACCTTTGTTCTACCTGCAGCACCCATCATATTCACCACTGGTTTGCGTAAGGAGAAGAAATCATCATATTTTACAGAGGTATCAATCTTTACAGTGGTGGCAGGTACTTTACAGTGGTAGGCCAGATCCCTGGGTCCAGCCTTCGCAGTCTTA
Source organism: Oreohelix idahoensis (assembly GCA_024509875.1). Classification (NCBI taxonomy): domain Eukaryota; kingdom Metazoa; phylum Mollusca; class Gastropoda; order Stylommatophora; family Oreohelicidae; genus Oreohelix; species Oreohelix idahoensis. The sequence goes on from JAMPIV010022068.1 coordinate 1,992, forward strand.
ATCTTGAGAAGTCACCTAGTGTTACAAGAACGTTTATTTTGGCAAAATGAGACACACATCAACATTAGTAGAACAACTATAAAGTCGATGTCAGCTTGACCTGTTCTGACAAGTGTATACAGAATCTGGGTCAGTACTTGTTGACATTTTTCGCAGTACAGACAGTGTTATAAAGAAGTGATTGTCTATCCTGCTGAAGAAGAATTGCAGTGTTGTTAGACAGAGAAGGGCATATATTTCATCGTTGGATCTTCATATGTTACATTTGTTGAACATTGTAATAAATAGTTCAATAATTTAAAAACTTATTAAAAGTGGCAAATTATTTTGATTAAAAAAACTGAGCCTTCTTTACAACACACTTCTTCTTCAACACATTTCACTGATGATATATATATTGTATGCTATTTGTATTTATGTTACATGTTACTTGTTTGTGTATTAAATTAGTTTATATTTCTGCGGGCCTGGATGGGTGGTGACTAGTATAAGGTATACCGAGTGACATTGGTCTTATACTAGTGTTCTATAGGGAGCAAATTTCTTAATTGAATTTTGCTGCAACATCTGTTGCTATTTTTGTTAGCTGTGATGATCTGTCCCATTGTTGTTTTTGTAATATTTTTTCTGTTCTTTATTTTTGTTTGATTTGTTTGTATAATTGTAGGTCTCATCTTTCCTTTCATTCAGTTCTTTACACCCTTATGTTTATACTCTGTGACGTCATTTGTTTTGTTTAGTTCATTGCAGTTATCATCACAGATTCTGTGATTATTTACTTCAGTTTTCTATTTAATTTAATTTGATTTCTGCAATTGTTTTCATATTGTCTTTTTTGCTTGTCTTTTGTTAATGTCTTTGGTTGACATATGATATAAGGTATATTTGAGTACACGTATGTTATATTATAGACCAGTACTTTATTATTATTATTGTTGTACAAGGAAATATACAAGACCTTTGTAAGGCTTGTTTCCCACAGAGATTGGGATAGTGAGCTAATTAATCAAGTTCATTGAGAACTTGTTCCTATTTACTTGGAAGTAGATTACATTTTTGTGTCAACTGATTGCTATCATTATTAGACATCATGTCTACATTGGAATACTTTATTGCACAAGGGAAATCCATTGATAAGTCTGGTAAGGAATTAGAGGAGTTTGCAACTGCTCAATTTGCCATTGCATTAAAATCAGAAGAGAAAAAACAAAAAGATGAGAATAAATGGAAAGCAGAAATTGAACAAAAGAAGATAGATGCTGAGGAGAAAAAAGCTGCTGCTGAGGAGAGAAAACTTCAAATAGAAGAAAAAAAAATTAGAAGCTGAACAAAAGAGATTAGAAGCTGAAGCTGAACAAAAGAGATTGGATAGGGAAGCTGAAGCTGAACAAAAGAGATTGGATAGAGAAGCTGAACAAAAGAGATTAGACAAAGAAGCTGAACAAAAAAGATTAGACAAAGAAGCTGCTGCTGAGGAGAGAAAACTTCAAGCTGCTGCTGAGCAAAAAAGATTAGAAGCTGAGGAGAGAAAAGCAATAAGAGAACATGAACATCAGAAAGAACTTTTAGCATTTGAGTTAGAAAAAATGAAATTGACAAATATGAGTAATGTTAATCAATCATCTGGTGGTAATGGTAAACCCTTTACTTACAAGGTCAAGGTACCAGCGTTCAACTCTGCCAGTGATGACATAACATTCTGGCTTAATAGATTTGAACGTGCTTGTCGAGCTCATAATGTGGATAAATCACAATATGCTAATCAGTTGTCTGAGAATCTAAAAGGTGATTCTCTGACGAGTTTATGTTTGGTTGAAGAGGCTGACAAGGATAATTATGAAGTTATCAGGACAGCCTTGATAAGGAAATATCAACTGTCAGAGGAAGGTTATTGTATTTTGTTTAAGACAATGGTACCTGAGACAGGGGTAGAATTCTCAGAATTCATTGCAAAAGCACGTCTTATATTTCAACGATGGATTGAATTATCCAAAATAGAGAAAACATATGACGCTATTATGGATTTGTTGCTCAGAGACAAGATCATGTCCTCTGTGAACAAACAATTCCTTGAATTTTTACACGAGCGTAAACCTCAAACACTAAAACAAATGCAAGAATTTTGTGACCAATACGTCACTGCACATCCTGACGTAACTCTTAGCAACACTAAGATTAGAGAGGGTATGCCAGTTGCGTCAGCAACACAATACAATAATAATTACTCACACAAGTTCCAAGGAGCTCAAAATAAATTTGACAAAAAGGTTAACTGGAATAAGTATCAAAACCAAGGTAACCACTCAAATCAGGGTTACTGGAATCGGGCTGACAGTCCTCGATTCAGGGGTGGCCATAATTATAGACATTTCCGCAAAGGAAGTCACTATAGGAACTACCCAAGTTTTCCTTCATGGAAACAACAAAACCAACATTACAGAGACACTCATTATAATGAGCATGATGATTATGATCATGAACATTATGATTCAAACCCAAATAGGGGTTATAACAGACGAGACAATAATAACTATAGAGGTTATAATAATCGAGGTAGATCACAATACAAAAGACGTAAATCACATTACCAGGCTAACTCTGCACAGCAAGAGTTCCATGAAGCCGGTAATCAACCTAATAATAAGAAAGACTCTAATAATGTGGGATGTTCTGCTTTCGATTTTGGTAGAGCATCTCAATGTTCCCAATGCAAAACATTATTCGATCCAACCACGGTTTCTACTTTAAGCTGTGGTCATCCTCTTCCCGCTCTCCCTGCGTCAGTCGCGCATGATGGAAGAGGTGCTCTTGTCTTGAATAGAGGTCTAGTAGATGGTACTCCGGTCTCAATTCTTTTCGATTCGGGGTGCACCACCATTGGAGTGAGGCAGTCACTCATAGATCCTTCTCGAGCCACGGGCAAAGTAATCAAATGCGTAACATTTGGTGGCACATTGGAGAAGTACTCTACTGCCATTGTCATCATTGCTACTCTCTTCTTTACAGGAGATGTGCACGCATGTCTTCTCCCGAATCCGATCGCTGATCTTATAATCGGTCGCATTCATGGAGTGAAAGAATGCACTCCGCAACAGATTGCTGATTGGGAAAATAGGAATATGCAAACTGCTAATGCTGTAGTCACTAGGGCTCAAGCTCTTAATGTGCCTCAATCTTCGCCTTCTGAAGATAACGATACACAGAACCAAGGTGATCCCTTGGAAATTTCTCGTGACTCATTCATAAAGAAACAGGAAGATGATCCTACTTTAAAAAAATTCTTCACGCTAGCAACAAAAGGTGATCCAAATAAAGATACAAATCGTAAATCTTGGATTACGATGAAGAATGGCGTACTTGTACGTATGGTACAAGACTCCGCTAAGTCCAGTCATTCTCAAATTCTTGTGCTCAAAAATATGAGAGTTAAAATTTTACAGCACGCTCATGATTCTCAGTGTGCTGGGCATATGGGTTTTTCCCGTACTAAATCTAGAGTTCTTGCATCTTTCTTTTGGCCTTTTGTGAACAAGGACATACGAATCTATTGTCGATCTTGTAAGGTATGTCAAGAAGTTAAATCCAAAGGTCCACGTCATGCTGTACCTATTCAGGCTGCAGATATTCCAATTCGACCATTTCAAAAAATAGCGACAGACATCATCGGTCCATTTAAGACAAAGTCTGCTAGAGGACACCAATTTATCTTGACGTGTGTTGATATGTGCACGCGTTGGCCAGAGGCTATTCCTCTGAAGAGCATAACTACTGCCGATATTGCAGATGCTCTTTGGCTCTTATTTTCTCGTCTGGGATTCCCAGGAGAAATATTATCAGACCTGGTACCCAACTCATATCGGATACCATGTCTCAAGTGATGTCGACTCTTAAGATAGAGAGATCTCTGAGTAGTATTTATCATCCTATGTCTAATGGGATGGTAGAACGTCTGAACAGAACGCTGAAAAACTTGTTAGGTAAGATAACTGAAGACCATCCTCGGGATTGGGACAGGGTTTTACCCGCGGCTCTCTTTGCATACAGAGAGGTCACCAACGAACATACAGGATTTTCTCCCTTTGAACTTGTTTTTGGTGCGAAACCGCGAGGTCCTATGTCCTTACTTCATGACCTTATAACTGCTGATAATATTGTCGATGACACAAAATCCTCTTACGAATATGTCATTGCACTTAGACACAAGATTATCGAAGCATGCAAATTGGCAACGGCTTCTTCTGAATTTGCGAAACAGAAGGCAAGGCAATTTGCCAATAAGAAGAGATGCTTGCGACAACTTTGTCCAGGTGACAAAGCATTTGTCTTGCTACCTTGTAGGGAAAACAGACTTCTTATTTCTTGGAAAGGTCCGTACGAGGTAATATCAAAAGTTTCCGATGTTGACTATATCGTCGATATTGACGGGAAGCATAAAACCTTCCACATCAACATGCTTACGGAATTCCATGAACGTCCGGATTATTTACAACCTGTTTTCCAGGCAACGGACGATTCTCCAGTCCCACATGGACATTACTCATCACTGTCAGTAATACAGGATGAGGAAACGAGTTTCTCGGATGTGAATCTCCCTTTTCCGATGATTCCACTTCATTCTAATGAATCATGGAAGGACGTTACGATCTCTCCCGAGTTATCTCTAGGAGAACAGAGACAAGTTTCTACTATGTTACAACAATTTCAGGATGTCCTTACTGACATTCCTGGTCGAACTAATGTCATTGAACATGACATTATTCTTACTGACCATAATCCTATAAGAGTCAGACCGTATCCTATCCCGATACATTTTCAAGCACAGGTTGAGAAAGAGTTGGATGAGATGATAGATTTGGAAATAATTGAACCATCCACATGGACGATTCATTCCGAATCTGTCTTCGATCATGGCACCTCTTTCTTCCTTGCTAAAGAAAGGGTCTCCTAATATAGTCCATTGGACTCAAGAATGTCAATCCTCTTTGGATAAGATTAAAACTATGTTTTCTACTTCACCTATTTTAGTGTTACCTACTAAAGATAAGACATTTATTCTTCGTAGTGACGCTTCATCCACAGGGATTGGAGCAGCACTAATGCAAGAGTACTCCGGAACTCTGCATCCTGTGATGTATATTTCTCGGAAACTAAATGCCGCAGAGAAGAATTACTCGGTCCTAGACCGTGAATTATTGGCTATGGTTTGGTCAATCCTGAAACTTCAGAGATTTCTTCTTGGCGCGCATTTCATTGTGGAAACTGACCAGAAAGCTCTTACGGCTATTCAGAGTAAAAAATCTGAAGAGCGCGAGATCAACGCGATACGCGATTGCTCTTCAGCCTTTTCATTTTTCGGTGCGAGCTATCCGTGGTTCAGAAAATGTGATGGCAGATATTTTATCTAGATGCCCACATGATTCCACCTAACCGTTAGATCCTGAGATTTCTACAGGTCTAACTCTACTACACTTTTTTTCTATACAAAAATATGTACACATATGTAATATATCATATATTGATTGTATCACTACTTAGCGGTTCATTGATGTATATTCACCGCTGGTCTTTCGATGTTTTTCGTCTTTGATAATCATGATGTTAAGATACCTAAGATGAAATTTTTGGATAAACTATTGTAGAAATTGTGGCATTGCCAGTATTGTAGTAGGCGTTGGTGACACCTCTCTGGAAATATTTATACTTAGAGAAATACTTTCTCTAAGATCCTGAGATATATTCTCACTTGTCGTGCCATATGACGACATAGCCTTACATTAGGCGTTACATTTGGTTGGAATGCTTATCATCTGGGCATTGTTATTCGTGCGTTGTGAGCCTGTTGTACGTTGCTCGTAGATGTATTTTAAAAAAATGTACCTTTTTTCCCCGGGGGGGGGGGGGGGTGGTAATCTGTTGCGCACATATGTGACGCACAGATTACAAATTTATGATATGACTAGTTGATATGAAAAAGAGATTACTTTTGTTACAGTCAAAGTTATATCACCCATGATTTGATTTATACTTTTAATTATATGAGTGATCTCTCTTGAATATATTGATTTGACGTATGAATACGAGATTCATGCATTTCGCATTTTGTGATAGCCAGAAAATAGATTGATCTTGTTCAATATGTTTATGGCCTGAATTTATATGTATTACTTGTCTAGTGGAAGAAGATTCGGTCTTATATTGTATATCTTTGTATGTTTAGGTCGGACTATATTCTTTGTGCTGAACTCTGGGGCAGGTATTCGTTTTTCGAGACATGCGTAGTGAGTCTCGACGAAGCCGCCTGATAATGGCTGTGTGTGTTTTTTGGGCTGGTCCTGTAAAATGGTTGAAAGTGATCTGTGAATGATCTTTCAGAAGGAGATTGTGTCCTTGCGAGATTCTATTGTCAGAGATTCTCCTCATGTATTCTATTGTGTTTAATTCGGACTCCAGGTAATACCAGACCCTTTAATGATCTCCATTTCGTTAGATCTAGATGGACATCGTGTTATCGAGCATCTAGAATCGTTTGTATATCGACGAAGATGACAGGTTATCTTACAGCTCTTGTGCACTACATGAAGCAACCTTATTGATATAGAAGTGTATGGAAACTCTATGAGAATATTTAATCCATATTACGAATTAACTTCGGCCCATCATTTATCCTTCTTCTGAGTGAGTGAGTGAGCGAAACTCAAGAAGGTGGCCATTTTGGATTACTGTCATTACAATGGATCACTGTCAAGAGAACGGAATATTTATCCTACTATCGGACAGTGGTACGGAGATCTTGCTATGATGGAAAACCCACTATCGTGGTTTAACATTATTGTGTAAACATCTGATATATACAGCTTAAGAACTTAACCAAGAAAAAGGGTTCGGCCAGTGAACTCTTATCCATGTCTACATATTCACCTCCACTGATGCGTTCAGTCAGTGGAAGTATAAGGCGATAATACACCAAAACATTGAGGGTTCTACTTATATCGTCTATTGTATTTATGCTATACGAAATGATGTTTGATGTTGCCACCTACTATTCAAATACCATGATTTACTGTGTCAACATGTACCTATGACTTTATCCGTTCTGTCCAAGTGTGTGCGTCCTAATAAACAGTACGAAACGACCACAGCAGTCTGTATCGGTGACTTATAGCTATGAGTGAATGAGTGCCTTATACTGGTCAACATACGAACATTCCACCATTCGCATAACTAACACTTTACACTCTCACTCCATATCTGCATAACCCTGCGTCGGTTGAGTTGACCTTTGTTCTACCTGCAGCACCCATCATATTCACCACTGGTTTGCGTAAGGAGAAGAAATCATCATATTTTACAGAGGTATCAATCTTTACAGTGGTGGCAGGTACTTTACACAGGGTCTTAGGGGAACGTCTTACGAAATGTTTGCAAAAATGAATAGAGACGACCAAGACAATTATGACATGCTAAAGCAGGCTCTGTTATTAAGATATGAAAAGAATGGTGAATTTTATCGTAAGAATTTTAGAAATGCCAAGCTTTTGTCTTGGGAGACATACCACCAATTCTCTGCCAGACTGGAAACCTATTTGGAGAAATGGACTGCTCTGGGGAAGACCCAAGATCTTAAAGAAATGATCATGATAGAGCAATTAAGAGAGTCCATGGCTCCAGACCTGAGAAAGTTTCTCATGGAACAAGGTGCAGAGAGGTTGTGTGAGGTATTGACTGTCGCTGAGAGGTATCAAGCAGCCCAGGCAGAGGTAGCTGGCACTAAAAAGAAACATATAGAGAATTTTAAGGTCACACAGCACTCATAAATTTGATACCAAAGAACAAGGTAACAAAGGTAAGACAAACTTTGATAGGTCACGAAATGATTATCGTGATAGAAACTCACAGTTCAATGACCAAAAATATAATGAAAGAAAACCTTTTAAGAAAGGAAAGAGGATGTGTAAATGGTGTAGGAAGGACAACCATAACACCGAAGTTTGTAAAAGGAAACCTTCTAACCTTGCTGCAATGAAATCGGGGAACCAGAGATTAAAGGTTAAACCTACTGGACAGCAGGAACCTTATCACCCCCCCAGTTTGTGAGGATGTTGTTTGTAACGGGGTCACCATAAGGTGCCTATATGATACAGGTGTGGATTTTGATTCAGTTGTGAGTTCTAGCCTAGTGAACCAGGTCAGTATACCACCGAAACAGTGGAAATACAAGGGGCGACTAAGGACATACCACTCATGACACTTCCCATCGCAAGGATAACTGTGAAAACTCGCTATGTGGAAGGAGAAATCAGAGTAGCAGTGATAGATGAACCAATCTACCCTCTGATAGTGGGGGGTAGATATGTCTTCTTGGGGAATCCCAAGAGACCTGTGATCATGGCGACAGTGCAGACCAGGTCACAGTCAAAGGAGGAAGAAGGTGAACCTATAAATGCTCATCCAGAGGAGATGAGGAAGGCGCAGGCTGAGGATAGGACACTCAAGCCATGTTTTTAAAAATTGCCCAAATGTCACACACCTTCAAGCAAAGGAGATTATTATATGAAGAATAAACTGATTTATAGGAGGGCTGGAACAGGATCCAATGGTCAAGGACAGCTGGTACTTCCTAAAATGTATAGGGCAGAGGTAATAAGGAACTTACATGTTGGAAAAGATGGGGACCATGAGAAAATAGGTACCATCATCCAAAAGGTGGCTCAAAAATATTATTGGCCAGATGAAATGGTTGACATTGAGAATTTTGTAGAAGCATGTGGCATATTACATGAGGGAACACCCACAAGTGGGGAAATTGATCAGGACCTAGAAACGCCACGGGGCAAACTTAGGACTAAAAATAAAAATAAATTTAAAAATGTAGACAAAGTGGAATGGGAACCCCTTTTCACACACAGTCTTCAATTGAATGTTTGAGAATTGCCACTATGCGACAAGTACAAAGAGAAATTCTACCCCAGAATAAGCCGACAATTTCTCGGTCGGAATTATGTGAACTGGAGGAAGAAAAAAGAGAGCCAAGATCTCTCACAAGGAAATTTAAGTGGGGAGAAAACCCCAAGAAAAGAATTGGTAGTGGACGATTTGTGAGTGATGATTCAAGGAAGAAACGTCCTCACTATAAGGCTTCCAATGTAAAGGACCTGACAGGTGCCATGAAAAATAAGTTTGTAAAATTACAAGTCCATATGTAGCCTTGTTAAGGACATGGACAGATGAGAAGGCAGAGGAAACTGTTACCTCATCATATAACTATGTGAACGAGCGGACCACTCGTCTGAAAGCTGGATGGAAACTGGCAAATGATAATTTGAGATAAGCTAGGAAGAAACATGCAGCTTATTTTAATAAGAAAGCAAAGGACAGAGAATTAGCTGTGGGAGAGAAGGTACTTCTTCTACTACCCGGCAGCAATAATAAGTTGCAAATTGGATGGCAAGGTCCATATACAGTTCTAGAGAAGGTGTCTAGAACAAATTATAAAATTGACAAAAAGGGGAAGGAGAAAATATATCATGTGAACCTTTTAAAAAAGTATCTGGACAGACAAACCCAGGAAGGCACCCCTTTACTGACCTTGGCTATCGCAACCGAAATGAAAAAGGAACCACTCACCTCACATGAATACCCCCTACACCCATGTGAGACAGCCGCACAGGTAAAAGTCAGTAAGCACCTGACAAAAAATCAGAGGGAGAGAGTTCAACAGGTTCTGGAGGAACATACAGATGTGTTAACAGACAAACCGGGACATACTAATTTGCTAGAGTATGATATGAAGCTGGTAGACTCAACACCAATCTGTATGAAAGCCTATTCTGTTCCTTTCGCTAAGGAGAAAGCATTGAAAGAGGAGATAGATTATTTGTTGAAAGAAGGGATTATTTCTCACAGTGAATCTCCTTATAGCTCCAGTGTAGTTTTGTTGAGGAAACCGTCTGGGGAACATAGACTGTGCATAGATTACAGGAAACTGAATGCTGTCACAGAAGGTCAGGTAGATCCATTACCGGACACAAAACAGTTATTTGCCAGATTGAACAAGGCAAAATATTTTTCGAAGGTGGATCTTAGCAAAGGCTATTACCAGATTCAAGTGAAGCCTGAGGTTCGACCTTATTTAGCTTTTAGCACCTCGGAAGGACATTATGAATTCAACATGTTGCCATTTGGATTGAAAAATGCTCCGAGTGTGTTTTCTAGGATGATGCGCAAATTGTTGGATCCCTTGAATAATCCATGTATCACGAATTTCATGGATGATATCCTCATCGCTACAGAAACATTTGAAGAACACGTTAACTCTCTGAATATGCTATTTGATATGCTCAGAGAAGCAAACTTGACTGCTAGACCAACAATATGTTGTATTGGATGCAAAGAGTTGGAATTCTTGGGACATACTGTATATCAGGGTAACATGACCCCTGATCCCAAGAACTTGGAAAAATTGCAGAGAGCACCTAGGCCACAAACAAAGAAAGACGTGCGATCATTCGTGTCGTTGTGTGGTTTTTACCAAAAATATATCAAATATTTAACTCTATATGTGCTCCTCTGACTGATTTGACTCGCAAGGGACATCCAAATAAAATTGTTTGGTCAGCGCAGTGTGAATTGGCATTCCAAGAGTTAAAGGAAAAACTCACTAGCAAGCCTATTCTCAAATTGCCTGATTTGACTCAGGAGTTTGTGGTGAGAACGGACGCAAGCAATGTGGCCTGGGGGCTACTTTGTTGCAAAGGTCCTCTTCACCCAATGGGGAACTGAACCCAGTCGCTTGTGCTAGCCGCAAGTTGAACAAAGCGGAACAAGGCTATTCCACAAGCGAAAAAGAGTGTTTAGTGTTAATCTGGGCGATAAAAAAGTTCCAAATCTATCTGTATGGTAGAACATTCGTGGTCCAAACGGATCATCAGCCGCTCGTATACTTATCATAGGAGAAGCATGAAAATGCCAGATTATTACGATGGTCGTTATTATTACAGCCATATCAATTTACAATTGAATATATTCCGGGGTCACAGAAAGTCGGTGCAGATTTCCTCGGTAGGCACCCCTGTGATCAAATTTAGAGTATTCAGCAGGCGTAAGGAGTTAATTTTATCTATGTGTATCACTGGTTTTGGAACTTGCATTAGTGCATGTTCTCAAGTGGGGAGATGTGTGATGGAATACATTGATACAGCGATAAAATCATCCATTATAAATATAAAAGTTAAACTAAAATGTAGGGATAAAATATAGTTATGATACGCTGCTGATTCTTCGCCCACGCCACAAGCGCGTTGATTTTGGTAGACCGTACCATCGTTTTCTAGTGTCATTGAAAAAAACTATTTATAACATGGGAACACGAAAGGCCTATTCGTTCAGACGGGGTAAGAAAAGGAGGCAAGAGAAAAATGATGCCGTCTGCAAACGGGGTTTGAATCTAAGCCTAGCATACGCGCGAACTTGTAGTTAGTTGTTTGAAATACGACGAAAGTTAAAAAATGTTCGTCAATTGGGTCACGAAAACAGGCTTAGCTCTTATTGAGAATGACGTAATTCCCAACGTAATACGGACGATTCTCGTAATTAGTTTGAAAATAGCGGTAAAAAGAAGTGAACGAGTGGTAGATTATAGATTTCAAGACTAACATGGGAAAAAAATATGGAATTCCTTATTAATAGGTTTAGAACCACAAAAGTTAGCTAGTTTAAGAGCTTATCTTTTCCTGATAAATAATATGCTTTCAAATAAAAGGACGGACAGATAACTCGGAAGTTATTGACAAAAGACTGATTTGTTCGTTGCAGACTCGCAGACAGATGTTCGTTTTGCAGTCACTAGCGGTTACATTTTGACGCGTCCTTGAGAGAAAGCAGGAAAAGGGTCATGTGTTCTGTAGGAAAAGGGGAAGACACGGGGTAGAAATTATGGGATAGCTCAAACTGAATATTGTGTTTTTTTCAGTGTTGGGTCAAAACCAAGTCCATTTTTGGGGAATGCCAAGTTCGGACAGACCGACCGACAGAAATACACTACACATTGGACCAAATTTGGACCTTAGTATAAAATTTTGAATTTAAAAAGATTGGCTTTCCTATCTGATTGGTCAACACAGTTAAGATAATTAGAAAATTGGACGGCTCGTTGCCATTTTGTTTAAGACTGTCCATAGAAGCAGATCGTTGATGCTGTGAAGTGTGACGTCCACTAAATATATATATATATATATATAAATAATATAAGGAATACGGACGCCATAGTCCAGCCAGCAGCTCAGCTGAGTTTGTGCTATTTCAACGTACCTGTGTGTTTCATTTTGAATTGTGGTAAGACAGAAATTATTAACCTTTTTATTTAACAATTCTGAGTGAGTGATACAGCCATATAATGAAAAATGATTACGACAAGTGAGTACTTATTCTAGGTCCCCAGCCAACTGTTGCAGGGTCTAGAGGTTGAATTATAATATGATAAACTATCAGAAATGTAGAATACAGATGTTTCTTTTGAGGTGGTCAGGTGGAAACATATCACCCACCTTATTATATGGAAAGAAGAGATTAATAATATTTCAGATGCAGTGCAGCCTTAGAGGAGAGGAATGGGAAACTAGTGCTACTTGATAACAGCATTGATGTAGATGTGCTGGGTCGGTCAGAGAGATCTGACCCTGTCTTTTATTTCAATGTATTAATGCTTGTAAACATGGTGGATTAGGTATTATGTTAAGACCTAGCCTAATTTTGTGGTTTCAGAGTTTCTTTGTCTGGCACTGTGCTAGTGCCAGATATTCTGAAGAGTACAACACTGTATGAAACGAGATGCCTACCATACTACCTCAGCGCATGTGAGGAGTGGGCCTAAGGAACAACTATCTTCAATCGTCACAGGCCAGATAAGTGTTAAAGACCTGGCCTGCTGAGATTCATCAACGAGTACTAAATAATATAAACTCCATTGTGTAACTAATAAACTTTTCCACCATCAATCCTGTTTAAAGAGCAAATGAACACTGTTAACTAAAGGACTGGGTATGATGAAAATACCCCGACCCGACATCAAGCACTAGTTAATAAAGACTTTAGCTTTAGTACCAATATTAGCAAATTTAAATTATGTATATGTACAGGTCTTTCATGTGTTTACTTGATTATATGTAATTCTATTGAAATTAATTCATATTGAGTGAAAGTCCTGACCAGAAGAAAAATAGGTTCAGGACAAAATAAATTTGGAAAAAATTGTAAATTACTAAATTTTAACCACAGTGTCAGTTGACTTAATCATAGAAATTAATATTAGTGTTTGTGTGTGTGTTTGTGTACTTAATTACCGGCACACCACATTTTCATTACCCTAGACAGTAGACGTAGCTATCAGACATACTAGTCAAGAATAAGTCTGATTGAGGTCGTAGGGTGGTAGCAGCAAGGTACTCTGTAAATTCACATAAACTGTTATCCTCAGGGACCTTCACAGCTGACCTCATTCAGTACACTAAGTAAACATAGCAACAACACTTAATAACATCAAAACCCACCACAGACTGTACTACCCCATCCACCCTATAGTCCCGATTTGGCACCCTTTGATTTTCATCTATTTGGTCCACTTAAAGATGCACTCCGTGGGACAAGGTTTGAAGATGATGAAGGAGTGATTCATGAAGCGAAGAAATGGCTACATTATGAAAACAAAATCTGTTACGGGCTAGGAATGCATGCACTTGTTTCGCGCTGGCATAAAGCCGTACAAGTTAATAGGGATTATGTTGAATAATACCGATGTTTACATGACATATCCATGTATATTGTATATAAATTTCATGCTTTTTTAATAAACAGCTCCTGAGAAAAACGATGTGGTGCATTACTTTCTTAACGCCCCTCGTAGTTACTCTCTTTATTCAATAAAAAAAGCCACACTGAATTTACTACCCTACCAAGTTAATGATTATAAGCATCAAAGGTCGCCACACGGCCGTTAAATTCAAGCAATGAAATATTTGGGACACATAAAACCAACGACATTTTTTCTATGCTTCAATTCTTTTATCAGTCAGTTCATACCTGACATATTTGGAACCAGGTGCGAATGTCAGTACGACAAATACCTACGATGTTGTTTATTACCCACTGCAGCAAGATGCTACTTGTTCTACCAAAGAATTCCCTTTGATAAGACTATCTTTACATCAGAATGTAAAGCATGAGAAAGATCATTGAAAAATCGATCGATGGAGTGTCTGATAATGGCAAGACTGTTACACAAGATACACTATTAGGTACCCAAGCTATTAGGTACCACTGAACCACCTTTCGCCCCCTTGAACACAAAAGAAAACAGAGCTCATGTTGAAAGTTACCAATTCCGTTTTTCAATCTTCATACTGTCTCTATGAAACAAATCATGAATGATACACTCCATCTCTACGTTTTTTGCGAGGCATGCTTTGTTCATTCTAGACGCAATGGCCAGTATTAAAAAAATGGCAAACATGTTTTAAACGGAAAAAAATAACCCCTTGAGAAGTATCAGTAATCCTGTAGAACTCGAGTCATGATTTTTTAACTAATCGAATAGGTTACTACGTTCACACAAATACCTTATTTTTTAAACGATCTACGTTGTTTTGCCAACAACTTTCAAGTAGAAACAAAAAATCAGGTAAGAAAAGATTAGGGATAAGCACTCAGTCGTGTCAAGTATATGACGCAGACCTGTTCAGTTACCTTACTGGGGATCAGATTAATCCCCAAGGTACTTTTATGGTATAGGTATTGTCAAGAGTTGTTTGTTCCGCTCCTGTTACTTGGAACTAAATGCGCAAATAACAGTCACAGCTCCCTAGTTTTCGGGTATTTAACTGGATTATATCCGAGACTGGACAACAATGAGTGCGTCCTGAACAAGAAGTGTGTCTACTAAGCAAGAGAAAAAGGTAAAATATGTTTACAAGAGAAGACTTGAAGAATAATTACAACACTCAAGACTCTGGGATAAGATAACAATTAATAGCAATAAATTCTTCTACACCAAATTTTGTCAGCACTTAAATTGCAGGTAATTGAATTCTCCCAAATGGGAGTGTCAGTGTTGCCTATTTGAATTATATTTACTGCCAATTCATTTCTCTGGGACGAGGCACTAACAATATTTTTTAATCCTTTATGTCTTTGAATGCTTTTTAAAATTAAGTCATCGAGTTATCGCACTGATAATTTGGTAGTTTTGGGACATGTACCCGAAAGTCTACGAGTGAACGATGTCTTGGGGGACGAAAAAATTTGCAGCCAGTGTGTTATGTAAGTACCTGTATAATTTTAAGAGATCGAACAAGATATTGAAGTTTCAATGTTTAAAAAACCACAGTCACATATGTGGAATTAATGACAAGAACCAGACAAGTACCAGTGGAACAAGAGTTGAGAAGAAGACGCTGGCGATGGATAGGACACACATTGAGGATACCTGTTGATAGCATTACAAGGCAGTCCTTGTTCTGGAATCCACAGGGAAAGAGAGGCAGAGGTAGACCAAAAACACATGGATACAGAGGTGAAAACGATGAGGAAAACATGGAAAGACCTTGAGCAGATTGCACAGAACAGGAAGACTTGGCATGTGTTTTTTAAGGCCTATGCTTCTCAGGGAGCTAAAGGGTATTGATATATATATATATATATATATATATATATATATATATATATATATATATATATATATATATATATATATATATATATATATATATATATATATATATATATATATATATACTGTTCAACAAAAAAAAAGAAACGCATAGTTATCCGAGGGCGCGTTTTTATGAGTTTGTAAGTAAAATTTGGTGCTAGGGTATATAAAAACCATAAATTAATATGAAACAAATATAAAGGTATGTTATCAGGCACTCGCAGGAAATAAAGAAGTAGAACACCAGACAACAGAAAAACAACAGACATGAGTGGCTTACCCAGGATTTGAACACTGGACCTTCCGTGCGACAACCCCGCCTAGCCATGCAGGCGAATCACACTATCCGCCCTGCCATCTACGCATCATCAAAAAATGATGTTTCAATGGCAGGTCAACAGTGCGAACCACAATACATGACACCAGAAGTCCACCATGGGCAGTTCAGCCTATTAATGACGCAATCACTTCTGTTGTATTTCTATCAAGCAGTATAGGCCGAATCCAACAAGACAAGGACCTTAATACTGTGTCCAGTAAATGATAGTAGACTAGAACAGTGAGAACAGGATAGTGGGTAGGTTTGGTATTGTATAAACATTTTTATTACACATAAGGGAGGGAATACCTTTATTTGTTTCATATTAATTTACTGTTTACAGGCCTCGGGTTTCCCTCCCTTATGTGTAATAAATGTTTATACAATACCAAACCTACCCATTATCCTGTTCTCACTGTTCTAGTCTACTATCATTTACTGGACACAGTATTAAGGTCCTTGTCTTGTTGGATTCGGCCTATACTGCTTGATAGAAATACAGCAGAAGTGATTGCGTCATTAATAGGCTGAACTGCCCATGGTGGACTTCTGGTGTCATGTATTGTGGTTCGCACTGTTGACCTGCCATTGAAACATCATTTTTTGATGATGCGTAGATGGCAGGGCGGATAGTGTGATTCGCTTGCATGGCTAGGCGGGGTTGTCGCACGGAAGGTCCAGTGTTCAAATCCTGGGTAAGCCACTCATGTCTGTTGTTTTTCTGTTGTCTGGTGTTCTACTTCTTTATTTCCTGCGAGTGCCTGATAACATACCTTTATATTTGTTTCATATTAATTTACTGTTTACAGGCCTCGGGTTTCCCTCCCTTATGTGTAATAAAAATGTTTATATAAAAACCAGCCTCAGATGTTCTTTACAGTGTCAAATGCACGTGTTGACCTGAATCGCGCTCGTTTTTGTAATCGTTACAACGCAGTGGTCAATAGTGTTTATGACGCAATTTTTGACCACAGCTCATGTTGCGCGCACGTGAAAGCAACAAAATTTGGGGTGAACACTATTCACTGACTACGCAACTGAAACCCTATAAAAGGATAACGCTACACAAAAAAAATTCAGTTCATTTTCAAGCAGACATTTATGGCGTCTCTATCGATAAATTTAAGGAACATTGCTATTGGCCGACTGCATGCAGGCGAAAGTCAAAGTCAGGTTGCCAGGCATCTAAACGTGCATCAGAGTACCATCAGTCGACTTTGGCACCGGTTCCAAGCCACTGGCTCAGTTGAAGACCGGCTTCGCAGTGGACGACCCAGAGTGACAACAGCAGCGGAGGATCGCTTTATTCGGCTTCGTCACCTCAGAGACAGGTTTACAACAGCTTCCTCAACTGCCCAGTCATTGCCTGCAGGACGTCATGTGTCTGATCAAACTGTCCGGAATAGACTGCATGACGCTGGACTTTGGGCACAACGACCTCACCGAGGACCTGTCCTTACGCGCCGCCATCGCCAAAATCGACTTCTTTGGGCCAACCAGCATCGTCCCTGGGCAGCTGACAATCAATGGAGACGTGTATGGTTTAGTGACGAATCTTTCTTTTTGTTGCAGCGTCATGATAGACGGCGTAGGGTCTACTGTAGGCGAAATGAACGTTTTGCCCAAAATTGCGTTGATGAAGCTGCGCCGCACGGTGGTGGAGGTGCAATGGTGTGGGGAATGATCAGTTACAACGGAAGGAGTCAATTGGTGCACATTGAAGGAGGCTTGAATGCGCAACGATACGTCAATGAAATTCTTCGACTCCATGTCCTTCCACTTTTGGCTGCCCAAAGGTCTGAGTTTCAACAGGACAACGCCAGACCCCATTGTGCACGGTTGACCACGCAGTTCCTGACTGCCAACAACATTCTCACCCTTCCCTGGCCATCCCTGTCTCCAGACATGAGTCCGATTGAGCACCTGTGGGATGAGCTGCATAGACGTGTTTATCGCCGAGACGTTGCTCCAGCCAATCGTCGTGATCTGTTCCAGGCACTCCAGGAAGAGTGGGCAACCATCCCACAGGCCCACATCAGACGTCTGATCGCATCCATGCCCAGGAGATGCCAGTCGCTGATCGATGCAAGAGGAGGCCACACAACATACTAACGGGAAAGCCCGTACGCCAAAAAAACTCTCGTGACCCAGATGCAAAACAACTGTCAATTGATTGGTTGAACCCTAAGGTATTCTTGTGTGCAATTTGAACAATTAACTCATTAAATTAAAAAAGTTATTGAATGTCAAAATTATGGCTATGTGTGTGCATTCAGTAGCTATGCATTTCTTTTATATATATATATACCTATGCTAAGCAAGAAAAAAGGCTCAATACCTTCCATCTACGGTGTCTACGCCACAACCTCGGCATTTTGTGGAAAGATAATGACAAATGTCGAGGTGTTGTCAGGTGATGGCTTTCAAAGCATGTATACGCTGCTTAGACAGCCCAGACTACGATAGCTTGGCCATGTCCACCGCATGGAGGATGGTCGCATCCCGAAAGATATCTTCTACGGACAACTGACAGATGACAAAAGAAACGTTGGGCGACCGCAGCTAAGATTCAAAGATGTGTGCAAGAGAGACACGAGGGCACTGAACATAAATCCAGCAACCTGGGAGGATGAAACTACCGATCGCACCAAGTGGCGATGCTATCTGCAGCGCCACCTCAGTTTTGGCGAAAAGAAGCTCACACAACAAGCAGAAGAGAATAGAAAACATCGACAGGAACACCTAGAAAATATGCAGCTGAGGGCTGTCACCTCAGGGGCGCATTCCCATAGTTATGCCTGAGGGGGCTATTATTATTATATAGACAGATAGACAGACAGATAGATAGATAGATAGATAGACAGACTGACTGACAGATAGATAGATAGATAGATAGATAGATAGATAGATAGATAGATAGATAGATAGATAGATAGATAGATAGATAGATAGATAGATAGATAGATAGATAGATAGATAGATAGATAGATAGATAGGCAAGCGTGCTCCTTATTTGTGGAATATAATTATTCTACAAATCTAAACATTTAAAGAATATTTAGCAAATACGTAGTAGAATTATAACATTTTTTTCCTTTTCTTCGCCTTTTACTTAAAATATGTCAATGCACTTCTTTCTCCCAGACGATTAATCTTTTAATGGATCCTCCTTTACATGTAGTCGCTGTGAATGATAGCTTAAATTGTTTTATGGAAGTTGTAAGCAAAGATATACGCAACACTTAACTCTATAGCCTGCACGGTTCAGTATGGTAGCCTATAAACATACCAAAGAGCTAATTCTCATCGGCGTATACCTCAGACCTAAGGGTCTTTTGTGTTTGGACATGCGCCCTAATATAACCGACTAGGTTGAACGGGACGCGCCTCGCCAAAACGAGGCAAAACTTTATATATAAAAAAAAAAAAAATCGGCGCATAAATTCTAATGTGAACAGTTTTAATCGCATCTCTTTCACTCACTTTCTTCTTCTTCCTCGTTCGTCCTGAAAAGGACGGTGGTTGCGTTGTGTCTGTTTACGCCGGAGCTGTGATATCTGCACCTTTCGGTCGACACATCCGACTTCAGCACGACGTTTTTTGGGACCGGGTTTGCCTTCCCTCTGCGATCCCTACTCTCTCAGCCAGACTGCAGTCATGCAGCCTGTTTCCAGGACCACCACGTGGAGGTGGAGTAGGGTCTTGGTCAGCTCTGGTTCGCTGACCCTGATGCAAGCAGTCAAGCTATGGGTCGCTGACTGCTTTCTCTATTGCTGCATCTTTGGGTCCTTTTCACTCACTTTAAACTGTTAACTAGGGAATGTGAGCCCTTTCTGTACAACGCCAAAGACACTAACACAAGGATAGAGTATTTCTATCACAAAATCTTTTTTTTTTTAAATAACAGTTTGCCTCGTTTTGGCGAGGCTTGTCCCGCTCAACCTAGTCGGTTATATTAGGGCGCATGTCTGTCGTAAATTTATTTTGAGAGAAAAGAGTCGTAGAAATAGTGGTCCGGTTTAGAGTGGAAAATGATGATGGAAAGCTCAGTGATAGAAAATGTAGATATTAAATAGTTGCTTCACAGCGTGCTGGAGGAGAGTAAAGACAGACTTATTTACGACAAATCGCTTCTCTCAATCTTCTCTTCCGCTCTCCTGGTCAAACAATTATTTGCCAGTTTTCCAGACTCGCATCTGCGCGCACACCGATTTGGTGTTTTTCACACACACAGACGATGTAGATACAAACTATATTAAACGAATAGGGGAAAAGTTGGGCTTTGGGTACATCCAACACAGAACTAAATGAGTTTATGTGATTTTATTCACTTTAAAACATCAATCACTAACAAATATCAGGTATTACATAAATTATCATAAGTACACAAATGCAAATAACAAGTTTGGGAGGGGTGAAGAAGATTGGTATCGACTAAGCCCTTCCCGCTTATTAGACAAAGATAAACCCAGTCCAGAGATAGATAATATCAGGAACACGGGTACGTTAACCTAACAGTGAAGTTAATTACTCTGAAAAGAGGTGTTACCAAATTAGTTATGGTGGTAGACAAAAAATACTGTTATCCCAACTGGTGTCTTCCCTTTACTAAGCAAAGAAAAAAAAAAGGGGGGGGGGGATGAAACAGAGTTAACAAATTATCCCACTAAAGGAACAATGCCGGGTATACAGAAAACGTATTACCCGGTAGGCAAGTTAACAAATGGTTTGTTGCAAAAAAATTAAATCTCCTGTCATTCATACACACTGTGCGGATCCACACTCATATACACCACACACTTACCGAGTTGCAGCATCAGACAATCCCTTAGAATGATAAACACAATAATTAACTCTTGACGTATGACAACTGTCTAGTCCTTCTATGTCCCGCCCCAGATAATGCGAGGATTCACTGAGAGCAAATATTCCCGCTTATCGCCGGACTTGAAGTTCTAAGAGTTCTTGTGTTTTATTATAAAGAAACGAGTCTATGGGATGGCACTGACGCAGTTCGACATAGGGGTGAAAAATGAGGTGATGGTATAATCCTTCACTGCGTGATGATAGTCACTGACCGGGAAAGTTTTTTTAATCCAGTGAGGAAAAACTCTGCTCGGTCACAGTCAGGTAAATCGGTAATCTCTCACAATAGAGCAGTATATAAACTATCGCTACTGGCACTGTTCATCTTCCAGTTTATCTTACAGATTTAATTTGATGATAATAATCAAATGATCTTGGGTAGGCTTTCTTTCATGTAATTATGTTAGCTAGGCCGTACCGGACCACCACAAGATTTACTTTAAAAAAATGTCTCATCAAACTGTCTGGAAGTTTAAGAACCGAGTATGGAAACTCTGAAAGATTTCGTTATTGCTGGGATTGCAAAAGGTGATCAATCTAGAGAAAAAGATAGAAAACCCATAACAACATAATCATACTTTAAAACAAAATAATCTTCTAAGCGCGCGATAAATTTCCCGTTAAGCCTATTATACACTCGAGTATTTAATTATGTATTTAATAAACACTGCGCGAGTTCTAGTGGTTAAATCACACATCTATAAATATAGGACTTAACTAAATTTATTAATTATAAATTCCTTCGCGACTTTAAAAGTTAATTTAAGCATCTATTATCTTTTGAAATAATATAATAGATAGATCATTATATTTACAACTGGAACTATTGAGACGGTTTAATTTAATAGGTTTAAATTAACACAAAATCCAATGAAATATAATGAATGAACTAGACCACTGATCACTTTACACAATATATATATTACCGCTTTGCACAGAAATAGAATTCACTGCAAATAAAATGAAAATCCATGGGATAATCTAGCAAGATTTCAAATATCGCTAGTGCTACTATCAAGTTCTGGCCAGCGAATGATAACGTGTCTAGTCTTGATGGTCTATTTAGCTAAAATGGAATGTAAGTTGAGTGGGACATGATAAACTTGACAGCTTATTTGATCTCACGAACGATTTGGGGATCTGACCGCCAAATCAAGGGAAGAAGCCGCCCCCTGGTCTTCGTATCCGCTCGCTGCTGCCCGTTTCGGCTTTCCCCCGTTCGCTCGGTTGCGATTGACACCTAGACGCGAAATTAGCGGCAAGCAACTGCGTCTCGTATCAGGGACCACTACTGTCTTTGATAACGCCGATAGTCTCCCCTGAAATCCCTCAGTCTGT
Source organism: Oreohelix idahoensis (assembly GCA_024509875.1). NCBI lineage: Eukaryota > Metazoa > Mollusca > Gastropoda > Stylommatophora > Oreohelicidae > Oreohelix > Oreohelix idahoensis. The sequence continues at coordinate 24,215 of JAMPIV010022068.1, forward strand.
CTCTTTGATCTCGTGCCGCCTACTAAATGAGTCCCGGTGGAATGAGTTCTGGCAAACGAAAAGTTACAACAAATGTTCAGGGGTTCTAATGTTATGAAAAGCTAAAAGTCCCTTTAAATCATCCATCATATCAGGGAGAATTCACTTGTCAAACTAGACGTACGTCACAATCGTCCCCACTTTTAGACATGAAACCATTTTTCATGTTTCATTTTTTGACAATGGAGGTGACCTGATTGGTGATTTTAGGATGAGTGGTATCTTCAGTTTGCTCTTCTTCCTCTGTAGACCAGTTTCTACTCAGGAAATCAGCCCCGACATTCTGTCTTCCCGGAATATATTCCACTTTGAAAGAATAAACGCTTAAAAGAAGCGCCCAACGCATGATCCTTGCGTTAAATTCTTTATTGGCACCAAGAAATGCTAACGGAGCGTGGTCTGTTTGCACCGTGAAAGATGTACCATAAAGAAACTCATGATGGCGTCTGATACCGTCAATCAGAGCAAGACATTCCCTTTCAACTACGCTGTAGTTCCGTTCCGCTTTATTTAATTTCCGACTGCCATAGGCAACTGGAAATAGCATGTTCAGGTCACTGTCATCGGCTTGAAGCAGTGTTGACCCGATGCCCTGACCTGACGCGTCGACTCTCAGTACAAAAGGTTTCTTGAGGTCAGGCAACCTCAAAATGGGGTATGCAGACAACTGTCCTTTCAAAGTGCTATACGCGTGTTCGCACTTTTTTGATCCCATATGACCTTATCAGGACAACCTTTCTTTGTGAGGTCAGTCAGAGGTGCCGTCAGTCCGTTGAAGTTCTGGATGTACTTCTGATAGTATGCACATAGCGATATGAAGGAACGTACGTCTTTCTTCGTTCGGGGTCTTTTTGCTGCCATTATTTTCTCCACGTTCTTCTTAATAGGCCAACTGCATCCGTGAGAAATAGTGTGCCCCAGGAAGTCTAACTGTTCAAACCCGATGAGACATTTGCTAGGTCTGGCTGTGAGACCCGTTTCCTGTAGTCTCCTGAGGAGCATAGCAACCGTAGCAATATGTTCTTCATAGGTTTCCGATGCAATTAAGATGTCATCCATGAAATTATGGATATGGGGACTTTGCAAAGGTTGTAGAAGCTTCCTCATCATCCTGGTGAACACTCCTGGTGCATTATGCAAACCGAACGGCATCACGTTAAATGTGTAATGTCCTTCACTAGTGCTGAAAGCTAACAAAGGTTTAATTTCCTCCTTGACTGGTATTTGATAATAACCTTTGCTGAGGTCAATCTTGGAGAAGATCTTTGCTTTGCTGAGCTTGGTGAACAACTCAGAAACAGTTTGGAGAGGTTCGGGCTGGAATTCCGTTACCGCGTTTAGCAACCTGTAATCAATGCACAGCCGAACTTCCTTATTGGGCTTCTGCAACAGCACTACACTCGAGCTGTAAGGAGATGTAGACTCACTGATAATTCCTGCCTGACGCAGCTTGTCTATTTCTCCGCGAAGTGCATCAGCTTTAGCGTACGGGATGGGGTAAACTCTGGTTTGAACAGGGGTCTCGTTTGTTAATTTCATATCAAATTCAATGAGATTTGTTCGACCAGGTACATCCGTTAAGACTGCACTGTACTGTTTTAGTAGAGCCCTGGTTTCTGTTTGTTGTTCTGGTGAGAGATTGTCGCCGAACTTGACATTTTTAAAGGATTCTGTGGGTTGCAATGGATACTCCATGCAACCATCATCATCTTCCTCGTCTTCCGTTGCTATGGCGACAGCCAGGAGATGCTCGGAGGATGGCACCGGTCTTTTCAAATATTTCTTTAGCAGATTTATGTGGAAGACCTTCTCCTTTCCTTTGATGGAGATCTTGTAGTTGGTACGTGAGATCTTTTTAAGGACGGTAAACGGTCCTTGCCATCCGATGCGAAGTTTATTGCTTCCGGTTGGAAGTAGCAATAGGACTTTCTCCCCTGGTTGTAGTTCTCTCTCTTTTGCAGCTTTGTTGTATCTTTTAGTAATTTTAGCGCGGGCTTTCTTAAGGTTGGTAGTAGCTAGATCCCATCCTAGCTTTAGCCTTTCCTTAAGCTCAGATACGTACTTGCTTGCAGAGACGACTGTCTCGTCAGCCTTCTGGTCAGTCAGGGACCGAAGTAAGGCTTCTAGTGGCCCCTTAATAGGTCTGCCAAATAAAAGTGTAGCTGGCGCAAAACCCGTAGAAGCTTGGGGTACCTCTCGGTAGGCGAATAAGGCAGCCGATATATATTGGTCCCAGTCTTCCGGTTTCTCCTGACCCAGCTTACGTACATCATGGTGAGGGTACCGTTAAAACGTTCCACGAGCCCATTTCCGGCCGGATGGTAGGGACTTGTGTGGATATGTTTGGCCCTCAAGATCTTAAAGATCTCCTCCATTAACAGGCTACGGAATTGGGATCCATTGTCCGTCAAAACTTGTTGAGGGAATCCCAACCGTGTAAAAATTTGCACAAGGGCTTCTGCGACATGCTTGGAATTAGTGCATGGTAGCGGTACGGCTTCGGCCTACATAGTGCAAGTGTCAACTAAGGTCAGGATGAACCTGTTCCTTCTTTTGGTCTTTTCCAGAGGACCAATAATGTCGACAGCAACCCGTTCAAATGGAGTCCCTACTATTGGCATTTGCCCCATAGGTACTGGGGGTGTCAAGTGCTTGGGTGCTACCCGTTGGCACTGGGCGCAGGATTTCACATACCTGACAATGTCAGAGTTCATTCCTGGCCACCAATAGTGGGTTTTTATTCGCTGAATAGTGGCGTTTTGTCCCATATGTCCGCTAAAGGGAAGAGAGTGCCCCATTTCTAAGATCTGGTTTCTGTACTGCGTCGGTACTAGGAGCTGGTTATTCCCCGTGTCCGGGTTGTCCGTTCTACGATACAATACACCATCCTTAGAAAAGATGTCTCCGTTGTGTCTGGGGTCCTTAGCCATGGGCAGTTTTTTAAAGCAGGGCGCCAGAGTAGGGTCCTTTTGTTGCGCCTCCTTCAGTTCATTTGGCAACAAGTTTGGCGCAGGCTCCCTCTCCTTCTTGGCTTGCCCTCTTGTGGTTACTGCTGCCACAATCGGCTCCTTAGGTCTCCCAATGAACACATATCTACACCCCAGGATAACTGGGTAGATCGGATCATCCATTATGGCCGCTTTAATAACTCCTCTGACAAAGTCAGAGTGTATTTCTACCAGTGCGATAGGAAGCGTCCTGGGTGCGTCACTCCTGAAAACTCCACTAAGTTTGACGGTTTCCTCTGTCTCCTGACCTGGTTTGACTAGGTGTCTAGCAACAATACAATCAAAACTTAATCCAGTGTAAAAAAGACAAGTAGTAGAGGTACCGTTCAAAATTACAGTTCCTCGAGTTGAGGGTCGGTTCCCCTCAGGTTGAGAATCACTGACATTGACTCTACCTTTCGAGGCTGTATGCAAACATCCAATGCGGTTTGCACCGGTTTGTTTGCCCTGATCAGACGTTCCTGGTGTAGGGGTCTTCCCTTTTCCTTGACCTTGGTGGCCGCGCTGCCACGTAGGCTTGTTGGGTTGATCAGAATTGTTGTTGGGGGGGTATCGGGTTTTGTAGAATTTCGATTTTTCCTGGGGAGGTTTCTGGGTATTATTATCTCGTTGGTTAAAATGTTGAGAGGAATTGGAAGAATAGGGTGACTGCTCTAGATTCTGTTTTCGAGATGGCTCATCGGTGGGTTTACGTTTAGTGCTGGGAAGTTCGGCCATTGCATTGCTATAGCGTTCGGCTTTATTGAGTATGTCTTCAAGCCTGACTGCCCCCTGTTCAGCCAAAAATCTACGAGTTTCATTCGACAAAGTGGATTTTATCTGCTCCACAAGAACAAGTTCGAGGAGTCCCTCATAGGAAAGAGGTAGGTCAGATAATTCAATGCACTTTGTCAGATAACCCGTGAGACGTGAAGAGAACTGGGGAAATGTTTCCGTGCTCTCTTTTCGGCTGTTTCTGAACAACTGCAGAAACTTTCGGGCAGTCATCTCAAACTGCTGTAGTAAGGCCTTCTTCAACAGGTCATAATCATGTTGATTCGGTCCCAGCTTTGTGTACACGTCATAAGCATTGCCTTTCAGTGACGTTGAAAGTTTGAGCGCCCAGCGGGTACTCTCTAACCCATAAAGATTCGCGAGTCTCTCGAATTTTTCTAGGTAGCTGTCAATTTTTTCGTTAGGGCTAGGAAAAGATTCTAAAGAAAACGACATAGCAGTTAATTGGGCAGACTGAGTGCTGGAGAGATCCATTGTTTGAGACTGGGGCGAAGACGGCTCTCCATTATTTGAAGTAGAGGCACTCCGACTCTCTAAAGCCTTGAGCGCTAATTCATGCTGTCTTTCCTTGTCTCTCTCTTCGCGTTCTCTCCTTCTCTCTTTCCCCGCGGGCGTCCATCTCTGCCTCAATTTTCTTCTGCTCCAATTGACGATCGTCCGCTTCTTTCTTCCTAGCTTCTGCCCTCTCTTCCTCCGTGTCATACCTTTGAAGTTCCTGGTTGATAAACAGATTCGCAGCTTCTGTGTCTAGTCCTGAGTCCTTGGCCTCTTGCCTCAAAAGGGATCTTATCCTAATTCTCTCTGCCATTGTCAAAGAACTGGATGCTTCTAAGACTAGAGAATAGTAAGATGGAACAAGAAGGGGAAAACTCAAAGCCGCTACGAAAAAAACCAAAGTAAAAAAAAATTTACTTGAGTTACCTCCTACCTGTACTATGCAAACTTATCGCTGCTATTATCTGGCAATTAAGGCTCTAAACGCAAGCGACTATGCCACTAAATGGTAAGTTACACTGGAAAAGAATCTACTTTTACTAACAGTAGAGAAAATTTTAAATTAAAACAATTTAAAAGGAAAAAAAAAAAAAATTTTCCCCTAAATTTTAAATCTCTGACAACAAACTCCGTCCCTAAAGTCAATTATTGAGATGAGACGTTGTTAACTAAATTTTTAAAAATCAGAACAATCCGTCTTTAGCTAAGCTCAACTCTTTTTAACTTCAAAAACCTTAGTGACTGTAAAACAATCACGCAATCCCAGCAACTCTTATAAAGAAAGAAATTGAATTATCTCCGCCAGAGGATAATTAAAATAGCAAATATTTTTGTTTATCTGTACTTTCTACTGCTGTGGAGAGAAAACAACCTGTAAATATGCTGTGTGGACAACCCAAATACTTAAAGAACGTTTGTCTAGGGGTGTAATTATTTATTTATTTCCCTAATTCACAAGACAAATCATTCACACTCTACCTAGTTAGACCCAGACTAAATCAGACTCAAAATATCTTTAACCCGGCTATGCGATTGCCTCAAATGTAGCTCAAGATCCCAGAACCAGCCCACAAATATGTGTGCATCAAATGTATCTCAAAATAATCCCGGCGAGCCAGCCAAATATTGTCGTAAATTTATTTTGAGAGAAAAGAGTCGTAGAAATAGTGGTCCGGTTTAGAGTGGAAAATGATGATGGAAAGCTCAGTGATAGAAAATGTAGATATTAAATAGTTGCTTCACAGCGTGCTGGAGGAGAGTAAAGACAGACTTATTTACGACAAATCGCTTCTCTCAATCTTCTCTTCCGCTCTCCTGGTCAAACAATTATTTGCCAGTTTTCCAGACTCGCATCTGCGCGCACACAGATTTGGTGTTTTTCACACACACAGACGATGTAGATACAAACTATATTAAACGAATAGGGGAAAAGTTGGGCTTTGGGTACATCCAACACAGAACTAAATGAGTTTATGTGATTTTATTCACTTTAAAACATCAATCACTAACAAATATCAGGTATTACATAAATTATCATAAGTACACAAATGCAAATAACAAGTTTGGGAGGGGTGAAGAAGATTGGTATCGACTAAGCCCTTCCCGCTTATTAGACAAAGATAAACCCAGTCCAGAGATAGATAATATCAGGAACACGGGTACGTTAACCTAACAGTGAAGTTAATTACTCTGAAAAGAGGTGTTACCAAATTAGTTATGGTGGTAGACAAAAAATACTGTTATCCCAACTGGTGTCTTCCCTTTACTAAGCAAAGAAAAAAAAGGGGGGGGGGATGAAACAGAGTTAACAAATTATCCCACTAAAGGAACAATGCCGGGTATACAGAAAACGTATTACCCGGTAGGCAAGTTAACAAATGGTTTGTTGCAAAAAAATTAAATCTCCTGTCATTCATACACACTGTGCGGATCCACACTCATATACACCACACACTTACCGAGTTGCAGCATCAGACAATCCCTTAGAATGATAAACACAATAATTAACTCTTGACGTATGACAACTGTCTAGTCCTTCTATGTCCCGCCCCAGATAATGCGAGGATTCACTGAGAGCAAATATTCCCGCTTATCGCCGGACTTGAAGTTCTAAGAGTTCTTGTGTTTTATTATAAAGAAACGAGTCTATGGGATGGCACTGACGCAGTTCGACATAGGGGTGAAAAATGAGGTGATGGTATAATCCTTCACTGCGTGATGATAGTCACTGACCGGGAAAGTTTTTTTAATCCAGTGAGGAAAAACTCTGCTCGGTCACAGTCAGGTAAATCGGTAATCCCTCACAATAGAGCAGTATATAAACTATCGCTACTGGCACTGTTCATCTTCCAGTTTATCTTACAGATTTAATTTGATGATAATAATCAAATGATCTTGGGTAGGCTTTCTTTCATGTAATTATGTTAGCTAGGCCGTACCGGACCACCACAAGATTTACTTTAAAAAAAATGTCTCATCAAACTGTCTGGAAGTTTAAGAACCGAGTATGGAAACTCTGAAAGATTTCGTTATTGCTGGGATTGCAAAAGGTGATCAATCTAGAGAAAAAGATAGAAAACCCATAACAACATAATCATACTTTAAAACAAATAATCTTCTAAGCGCGCGATAAATTTCCCGTTAAGCCTATTATACACTCGAGTATTTAATTATGTATTTAATAAACACTGCGCGAGTTCTAGTGGTTAAATCACACATCTATAAATATAGGACTTAACTAAATTTATTAATTATAAATTCCTTCGCGACTTTAAAAGTTAATTTAAGCATCTATTATCTTTTGAAATAATATAATAGATAGATCATTATATTTACAACTGGAACTATTGAGACGGTTTAATTTAATAGGTTTAAATTAACACAAAATCCAATGAAATATAATGAATGAACTACTGACCAATATATATTTACCGCTTTGCACAATCCATGGGATAATCTAGCAAGATTTCAAATATCGCTAGTGCTACTATCAAGTTCTGGCCAGCGAATGATAACGTGTCTAGTCTTGATGGTCTATTTAGCTAAAATGGAATGTAAGTTGAGTGGGACATGATAAACTTGACAGCTTATTTGATCTCACGAACGATTTGGGGATCTGACCGCCAAATCAAGGGAAGAAGCCGCCCCCTGGTCTTCGTATCCGCTCGCTGCTGCCCGTTTCGGCTTCCCCCGTTCGCTCGGTTGCGATTGACACCTAGACGCGAAATTAGCGGCAAGCAACTGCGTCTCGTATCAGGGACCACTACTGTCTTTGATAACGCCGATAGTCTCCCCTGAAATCCCTCAGTCTGTCTCTTTGATCTCGTGCCGCCTACTAAATGAGTCCCGGTGGAATGAGTTCTGGCAAACGAAAAGTTACAACAAATGTTCAGGGGTTCTAATGTTATGAAAAGCTAAAAGTCCCTTTAAATCATCCATCATATCAGGGAGAATTCACTTGTCAAACTAGACGTACGTCACAATGTCCAAATATAAAAGATCTTTAAGTCTGATAAGTTAATTTTCTATCACAACCAGAGAGTTGTTCGATAATGAGAATAAATGCAAGAAATGATAACAAGGTTAAACTTGAGGAAACACCAGTACACGATGTAGAATCTTTCACAGTATCTTGGCAGCAATATAGGCAAAGATGGAGGGGCATACAATAATATCAAAATAAGACTACAAAAAGCAAAAGGATCTTTCATTGCATTGGGAAACATATGGAGAACAAGAGAAATCAAGTCCAACACAAAAATAAGAATCTTCAACTTAAACGTCAAGTCAATCCTATAGTAAGGCTCTGAGACATGGAGAACAGCAAAACAAGTTACAGACATTCAAAGATGGGGGGTTGCTTAGAAATGAAGGATTGAAATGGTATGACAAAATCACAAATGTGGAACTGATGACTCTGACGGTATTACCTCCCCTGCTTTGCAGTAGTGGTTCAACAGTGGCCAAAACTCAAGAGTACCTAATATGGGCTTCAATGGTATCTACCTTCGCACAAGATTACTCTTGGCAGAGATGTAGATAGAAGGGTGATGACACTTCTATTGCAAAGGGAGTCTTCACAAGATATTCAGAATAAGTGAGAACAATACTGCCTTGGCTGAGTATGTTAACTCTGTAATTCTGCCGACGCTTTTGTGAAGGATTTAAGCATTTATTACTTTCAGCTCGTTTAAGCCCCCACCCTTGATTTACTCAGTGGAATTCTATTATTCTAGTATAGCTCTGTTTAGAGTGTGTGTAGTAATTTGACTGAGACAAACATGCAGTAACTTTAAAATGATTAAATCGAAGTTAAATTTTTAACATTACAAATAACAAAATTTAATAATCACTTCAGGTTTTAACAGTTGGAAAATAATTTGAATAGTTATGAATCAAGAAAAGTTATCATCACAGTCTTTATGGAATGTGAGATGTTACAAGAAGTTCAAGTGGCAGCACAGATTTGAACTTAGCTGCCAATGACGGTTCTGCTCTGTCTTATGGGTTGGTTCTTTTCACTCTGCTCACGCTCGTCTCTGATAAAGGTTGTCGGGGGTAGCTCATTTCCCAGAAATGTCAAGGAGAGTTTACCACGTGGGTCCTTCGTTTAAATAGAAAAGCTTAGGTTGCTCCATAGGGAACATGGAACTACTTTATGCTTTCAGTACTCTTTACGAAACTATCAATAAAGCAATCACTAGCCCGTGCAGTGGTGGTTCATGAATCATCATTCTATACGCTGAGGTTACCAGCCTCAAATGACTTTGACATCCACAAGCGAGTTTCACGTATTAAATTCACATAGTAATATATACATATGTTAGTTCACATGGTAGTAATAAAATATGAAATGTAAATCACAACACGCCAATCCTGACTCACATACTTTTTGCTCAGATGAATAAAAGAGACCTGAATAGGCCTCTTACACGCGTCTGGGGGTGTCGTTAATTTAATAAGCTCCCTCTCCGACTTCGTGTGTGGTCCTTCAGTTTCCTCAGTCCCGGTTTCCTTATTTAAAATGTTAGAGATTTCCTGAGCTATATTGTAAGTTCTAATAAATACTACAATAAAAGGTGTCCGGTATTTTAAGAAGAAATTCTGAATTCTAATTCTTCACTGTAGCAGTCTGGTGTCTTGACGAGCGATTTTTCAAGTGAAATAGCTTGAGAAAAGGAACAGTTTATATTCCCTGCCTTCCCACGCCTTCGTTTGTTATCATCTATCAAAAACTCCAATCATATTCAAACGGGCGGGTTATGGGTAATTTCAAAATATTCCGACATCGGAAAATTGTGAACGTAAGGCTGAGGTCAACTCTCCCATATATGGTAATAAGATGTCCGACGCCCTTGTGTACAAACTTACGGACAGATAGGTAAACTCATACAACAGAGTGTTCAAAATTTAACCATCATTACTTTATCAGAAAGTACTATTGTCATAACAAGTAGGACAGGAAACACTTATGTCATAAGTTTCTGCCGCGTACACGAGATTGTGTGCTAATCTTAGCCAAGCTGTGTCACTTCCTTGCGACTGCGAGTAATTATCTCAGCAAATCTTGGTAGCGTCAAGAAAATGATATTATTATCACCTACAGGGAGTGTCAAGCAATTCGACAATACTCAAATATTTGCTACTTAGCAGGAAAATAATGAAGAAAGAAAAAAAGAAAAGTGCGATAATTAAAAGCACATAATAAAAATCAGTACCACAAGTGTACCGATACTGTCGGAGTGAAACAAAGATCGATATGGGCCGCCCCGTTTTGTCACAATGACAAAGAACCAGACAAGTGCCAGTGGAACAAGAGATAATAAGAAGTCTCTGGCGATGGATGGGACAAACACTGAAGAAATCTGTTGATAACATTACAAAGCAATCTTTGTTCTGGAATCCACAAGGAAAGAGATGCAGAGGTAGATCAAAAACTACACGGAGAAGAGAACTAGAAACAGAAGTGACAATGGTGAGGAAAACGTGGAAAGAACTTAAGCTGATGGCACGTGACAGGATGACTTGGCATGTGTTTGTTGAAGGCATATTCTCCTTGGGGAACTAAAGGGTGTTGAAGTGAATTCCTCGTGCAATAAGTCTTTAAAAAGGTTCGTTGCGTAGTTTCAACAGAGACGAATATTCGGCAGATTCATGTAACTAATTATGGAAAGAAGAGAACGAAAATTAATGTGACAGAAAGGTTCGTTAGCAATAACTGACACTTGTCATAAGTGACACTTGTCATAACTGACACTTGTCATAACTGACGCTTGTCATAACTGACAGTTGTCATAAGTGACATTTGTCATAAGTGAGACTTGTCATAACTGACACTTGTCATCAGTGACACTTGTCATAACTGACACTTGTATAAGTGAGACTTGTCATAACTGACACTTGTTATAAGTGATACTTCGAGTTAACAAATTCATTCAATCATTCATTTCCTTACTTGCTCACTTACGGATCATGGAAACACCAACGCAGCTGACCCCATTTTAAGAAGCTTGCACCAGAGCATTTATGTGCTGTTACAGCTGTGGTGTTTGTAGCACTGTGTTTTACATGGTGATATTGTCAGCGATGTGCAGGAAACGATAACAATATTGCACTTAGAGAAACGCCATTACTAGATATAGAATCATACATGTATAGTCTTATTGTATGGCTCTGAAACACAGAGAACAACGAAAATAGCAACCAAATATCTATTTACTTTCACAAATGGGTGCTTGAGTAGAATAAGACTGAAGAGGTATTACAAGATCACTAACGTGGAACTGATGACAAGAACCAGTCACGTGTCAGTGGAACAAGAGATGAGAAGAAGACGCTGGAGATGGATAAGACACACACTGGGAAAACTTGTTGATAGCATTACAAGGCAGTTCTGGTTCTGGAATCCCCAGGATAAGAGACCAAGGAACACGTGGAGAAGAGAACATGATACAGGTATGAAGGAGATGAAGAAGACGTGGACAGATCTTGAGCTGATAACACAGGGCAGGAAGACTTGGCATATGTTTGTTGAAGGCCTATGCTCCTTGGGAAGGTGAAATGTGATGATGATGATGCGCAAGCTCAAATTAGTCTCCTATTACAGATAGCCTGGGGGGGGGTGGCGGGGGGGGTAGTTATATTCTTTCTTTGTGTGACAGCGCTATATAACTAAGTGGCAGATTGCAGGCCTAGTGATGTAATTCAAGGTTTACAAGCTCTCTTTTATTTATCTTCCAAGTTATTGACTTATTGATATGTGTGTGTACTGGCCATCTCCGCCAGAGATGTTAATTCTTGGATGAGACACTTTTCCTTCTTTACTCAACTCAGAATCCGTTCGGTTCCTTCTTCGATGTTACTAGTGACTTCGCATAGTGGTAGTTTTAAATAGACATGGCCTACATACAGCAATGATCAAAAGGTGAAATCAAATCCATACGTATCCTTCAAAACATTTATTTACATGGCAAGTAATTCATATAATAGAGCTCGCACATAATCATATCAGAGGTACTTCGTACATAAGCTCTATATCTCGTGAACATACATATTCTTCCTTTGACATTTTATCATCTCCAGTAGACTTTCTTAGTCTTCCCAAAATCTGTTACTGTTTATTCTTAATTTCTATGCTCCACATCAGCATTTCATACTCATTGTATATGTACATATAGTATTCTCCCTGATAAACTAGTCAGACCTGTCTCTACTACAATTTCTGAAAGCAAAATTCAACTCATTCATAACGTATCAAGGTTCCCAGTCATATACTTACATGCGAGAGCATGTTGGCGGTTCTCATATGGAAGTCGACTCTCACAGTCGCTTAAATGTCGTATCTATTTCTGAATAGATCATACTTTGCTTATCTTGACTTCACGATGATACATATAGTTTTCTTCTTTTGGTTCATAACCATCCGTTTATACATAAATAGTCGTAAAGTGCTTGACCAACAGTTGCTTCATAATTGGTCGTAATATCTTCATATCACCTGTTTCTTCACTTAGTCATAAAGTGCTCATAGCGACTTGTCGACATTGTGCTTCTGTGTTACCTCTCCTGTATACAAAATTCTACCTCGTGTAAACTATAAATTCAGTCAATACTTACAGCCAAATCGCTGAATTCCTTATGAAATACACTTTCTACAACTCACTGTGTCTATAAGTAACTTCTTAATCATATAACACTGGCTAGTGATGGCGGAACTTCTGAATATCTCTATATACCTATTCTCTATCTGTAAAAACCACAGAAGGTGCATCTTGTCAGCCCAGCGATCACACCTTCCTTCTTCAAGCACAAACTCAGGACTGCCCTAATGACCTCTGGTCATTTTTCCCTGGTGTGTTTTTCTCGCCACTTCTGATTCGCTGCTCTAAATGTTTTCACTTAAATGTATTGGTCGAGCTTTTTATTTACAATTCAAGACAATTACTCACTTTTAGTTAACGCGAGCCGATTTACTGAACTGTTGTCTGTTATTTCCATACATTATTTTCTTCCCTGTGAGCTGTCTTAAGCTTTTATCTGACCTTGCCAATAGCATGAATAATGCTTGTGCAAACCCCACGGCGACATTTGTCTCTTCGGATATCGTCAGGAATACACAAGGAACGTTATCGAATACTGTTCCTATGAATTACCGTTTGTAGCGAGATCGTTTCATACTTTGATCACATTTGGGACCTAAAGATGCAGCAATAGAGAATGCAGTCAGCGACCCATAGCTTGACTGCTTGCGTCAAGGTAAGCGAACCAGAGCTGACCAAGACCCTACTCCACTCCACGTGGTGGTCCTGGAAACAGGCTGCATGACTGCAGTCTGGCTGAGAGAGTAGGGATCGAAGAGGGAAGGCAAACACGGTCCCCAAAAATGCCGTGCTGAAGTCGGATGTGTCGGCCGAAAGGCGCAGATATCACAGCTTTGCTGTAAACAGACACAACGCAACCACCGTCCTTTTCAGGACGAACGAGGAAGAAGAAGAAGAAGAAGATCTCATTTCAGTCTAATTTATGTTATAATAGTAATAGTGTAATTTCGGTTGTCGAATCTAGAATTTAAAGGCACAACCACTTAGCTGTTAGATCATGTTTGTCCGTTTACGAGTTGCAGCATAGCTATATCTCTGAGACTAAATAAGTGTAATTAAAGGATGATTACATGGAATTACAAAAGGCAGTAAAGAATAAGTACCAGCTAAGATATGTAACGAAGAAGTATTTATAAAAGTTTGGACATGTAATCATCATCATCTCAACCCGTAACCCGTCATGGGTCGTAGGGGTGCCATGGTGGAAGCATCAGCAGACAGGGTCCTCCACTGCTCTCAATCCTCAGCAATGCGTACAAGTGTGGAAAAACCGTGCCCTGCCCATTCTTTGATGGACATGTACCGTAAAATCTCGCGTATAATACGCACAATTTTTACTCATTTTTGCCCGCTAAAACTCGGGTGCGTATTATACGCGAGTACTAAAACATACGTAATTTTCGATATCGAAAGTAACCTACATTGGAAAGTCTGTCAAGCTTTTGTCACAATTTGACAGTGAAAATGGCGCAAAATTGAATGTGCCGTGTGTTTTCTTATGTGTCAGACATTGTTGCAAAACGCATTTCGCACTCTTGGTCTTCAATCTGTTTTGATATTAAGCTTGGTTGTGAAGTTTGTCATTTGATTATTTTGAGCCCTAAAAATGAATTCGAGAAAATGTTGTACTGCAGCAGAAAAGCTCTTAGTGGTAAAATATGCAGAATCTAACGGCAATCGGGCAGCAAGCAAGTCGACATTTTTCCATTAACGAGTGTAGCATTCGATTATGGCGAAAAAACAAAGCGGCGCTGCAAGTGTTGCCTAGTAAGAAAAAGGCGAATCGTGGGTCACCACCAGATCTTCCAGACCTAGAAAAAAAACATTATTGGAGTGGGTAGTGGATAGAAGGCAACAAGGCATCGGTGTTTCATGCATTGAAATCCGACTTAAAGCTCTGGAACTTAAACAATCTCGTACAGGCATAACAGCATTTAAAGCGTCATATGGATGGGCAGTTCGTTTTATGAAGCGACATGGTCTTTCAGTTCGTCGAAGAACTACTATCGCGCAACAAAGGTTTCATAAAATAAAATCTTGAAAAATTATGGTGCGTATTATACACCTCACGGTAGAAGGGGAACGACTAAGTAGTAAAAGTAGTATTATACACGAATTTCCATTTTACCAGAAAATTTGGGGCTAAATCAAGCATGCGTATTATACACGAGTGCGTATTATACGCGAGATTTTACGGTAATAAAGAATTGTATAAGAGCTAAGAAATGTAGTCAAGACTTACCGAAGGAGCTACGAAAAGCTACTGAGATATCTTCAAATAATTTGAACCCATGCCAACAAGGGTTTAGAGTTTGTTATAAGGTACTTGAAGATTGGCTGTTTTATTACGTAAGACTTAGAATTAAGATTATAGCGTCCAATAAATAGGTTGCTTGTATTTTAGCTTGCCAGCTTGAGTTATGCTTCTGGGAACAGATGTCAAGAACACTACGAGTTTTAAACTCGGAGTAATGTGAAAAACGAGTAGCATTGATTTACTGATAATATCGTAAATATAAATCAGGTTTAAAGTGGTTTTCTGTCTCTTCTAAACGGTGTTCAGTTCGTTCAAACTCTTTTCTCAAATGACCTTAATAATTAAAATACTCTAGTAATATTATGTCTGGTCAAAACAATGAGTATTTGGACGTGTACTATTTTATTGCCCAATCAAATCTATTCACAGAAACAACTATATATATATATATATGTTGTTTCCACATCCTGCAGGGATGTTTATTTTAAGAGTAATCTGCCTAGCCTTTGTTGTATTTGTTCTTGTAATCTTTATCTTTTCCCTGTGTATTTTTAAGCCCATTTTCTGTAGCTCTGATAAAGTATTCGAAAATTCACTTGCATTCACTTACTGTTATGGATCAGAAGAGCCAGGGCATCAGCAAAATCTAAATCGTCAAGCTGATTCCGCACTGGAGTTCATTTCTGTTACCTCTGAGTTAATTATTAGACATCAAGAACCGTAAAGAAATATCCTGCCTCTGTTCGTGTAGTTACGTAGAATACAGGAAACTGTGGGCAGCTTCATGGTTCATGTATGGAACACGATGATAATTTTCTGCAGGTATAAAAGGAATTATTGTTATTCCAGTTTACTCTTGAGAGAGGTGAAGAAATAAAACTGCAGATTGACACTAAGAAAAACTCCAGAAACAAAAGGAATCACATGACATCACATGACGTCACATGACATCACATTACATGACATCACATCACATCACATGACATCACTATCATTTCCTTTCAGCACCCCAAGGAGCATAGGCCTTCAACCAACGCATGCCAAGTCTTCCGGTCACGTGCCACCAGCTCAATGTCTTTCCATATTTGCATCTTTTTTTCATTTCTGTCTCCAGTTCTCTTCTCCGTGTGCTGTCATCAACATCTTCTTCCTTTTTCCTGGGGATTCGTTATTGTTATTGTTATTGTTTATACATAATTTATATCATTGCACTCCGGGCAAACCCATAGGTGCTCAGTCTCCATCAGTATATGTCGAAGAGTGTGAATGCTAACTGTTCCTGTAGCTCGCTGGTTGTAAACACGACGGATGCATCCTCTCATACGTCCATCTCTACTAGCTTTACGTTTGATGCCAAATTCCAACAGTCTTAACCTTGATTATTCATCTATTGCAGTGTCATTCTCTAACAGGCGATCATTAATTGTTCTCAGTATATCTCCCTTATCCATATCCAGTGTCCCCACTATGTGTGCTCTTGATGCTAGTATGTCAGCACTTTCATTACCACATACCCCAGCATGACCAGGACAGTATATCCACACCAGCTCTTGTAGACTGGAAGCTTCTATGAATGTTTTCCATTCATGCCGCAACGAACCACGTTGAACCTTCCGAAGCGTGGACTGAGAGTCTGACACAATGATAGCCAATCGTGGGGATTCAAGAAGAATAACTGCCTGGTAATGTTATCAACAGGTTTCCTCAGTGTGTGTCCTATCCAACGCCAGCGCCTTTTTCTCATCTCCTAATAACATTACAGAAGCAAAGTAAATATTTAAAATATAGTGTACTGACTGAGATCAGCTGTGAAGGTATCTATATCTATTAAGAGTAGTGTATTATAGATAACCTTACTTGCTACCACATATCTCTTTATCTCAGTCAGAATTATTCTGGAATAGTGTGATGCTACGTTATGTGTCTAGGGTATGTGTATGGTGAAGTGTAAGTCACAACAACAGACAGATAAACAATTTAATTTAATCCACTACTCTTAACAACACTGTGACACTCACATACATATAACACTCTATGAGAATAGCTTAAAGAAGTCACTCGTAACGGTTCAAATAACAATATGTATTCATTACTAGCATGAATGAATATGTGTCCTGATTCAACTACAAGGGAATCAGGAATCACAATCAATTTAAATTACAAGTTATGTACAGAATGTATTTAATATGAATATTGTAGTGACATATATTATTACAAATGTTCTATGTGTGTCAGTTGTGTAGTAGTAAAATGAGGTAATACTGGTTTTATTTTGTTCAAGCTCTGTTGGTATTTGTCATCATGACTTCAATAGTTTGTCTTTAGGGACTATTATTGGAGATGTTCAAAGTTCCTGATTTTAAGACAAGTAAATTCCCCTCTGAATAGTATTTTTATAAAGTTATTTCAAGATGAGGGGACATAATGTTGAGCTCAGCTGGCCAACTCTGCTTATCTTGAGTGATGGCGGCAGGAAAGGACTCCTCTGCTCGAATTCTCCTCTGGGCTCAGGAGACACCTCACTGATAGCTAAAAAGACCAAGGAGTATGCTGTCCGACTCTGGATTCAGCAAATCTCTGACCAGATGCTGCTCAGTACCATCAAGACCACTGTCCCACAATTCATACGAATAACACAGATACGTTGATTAGCAATGAATTCTGGCACAAACTGGCACAAATTTCCTTCTGCTTATCTTCCAGGCTTTTAATTTAGCCAAATATATGCTGGCTTCAACGCACTGATGCTTTATCAAGTGTATTTAAACAAGTGGTTTCGAACTAACGCTCCCAAGTGTGTATATCAGCGAGACTGGCCAATGAGCCACGTTTCGACAAGTGTTTGAAAAAATGTTACCTTTCCCCGTTTCCCCTAACAACCAAGATAGTAATTATAGCCCGACCAATCGTGGTTAGGCTTTCATTTGTTGCGCTCCAATCAATTGGGAGTTTACATGTTAGGCTATTTATGTAACGTAAGGTTTTTTCAAACACGTTAAAAAAATCTTATGAGCAGAAATGATTTTATGCTGTCAGGCACCCCCCAATATTTTATTTTGGGTATAATTTATTAATTCCTGGACTATTTGCGTAACGTTTTACATATTATTTGTCAGCAAGCCCTAAGGAACCCAAAAAATACTAATTTAAAGGAGCTACGTGGCTGCGTTCAAAATATGCAATTTCTTCTACCTCCTGTTTGGAAGATGTGCTGTCTGGGTACTGTTATGTGTTCAAACGTAAACCCATCTATTGTTATCTTTTCTAATAAGAGTCTGTTATGATTTATAAACCTAACTCTGGGAAAGGGTAGTGTATTTTATCACTGTCCGTCTGAAAAAAAATTAGTGCATGTAGACTTACACGCGTGATGGCAGCATTTGCGTATCGCGCGAAGCGTGTTTAGTGTTCTGCCTCTCCCTTCTCGCTATCCTTTAGTCCAACTGTTCGTTCGTTTTGGTAACGTAATGTAGAAAAAGACATGAATAGGAATTTAAAATTTAGGTCATTACGCAGTCTGCCTCAATGTTTTTTCCAAGAAATACAGCACACGTTTCATTGAAGAAAGCGGGTATAATACAGTAAGCTTTTACTATCAACGTGAAAGCGTTACAATTTGCAGACGAAGCAGAAAACAAGGGGGATTTCGAGTACATTCCTTGTGACAGCAATGTCATTTTACCATTGCTCTTCTCTTTATTAATTTTATTTGTTAGGCTTCATATTTACCTAATAATTTATATATGTGGATTAGAATATTTCATGACACCTCCCCTCTTAAAACAGACATTATATGTCAGTCCTTTATTCTATATACACATAGAGAAATTTATTATTATTTCTGGGGTTTACGGTGATTCTCATCACACGGATGGCGGCTTAAAAAATCCGCTCCCAGATTGGTTTTTCCAGATATATATTCAATGCTAAAATTATATGGAGCCAGAAGCAAAGACCATCGGAGTAACCTAGAGTTCTCATGCTTAGCCTGTGCTAAAAACGATAAAGGTTTGTGGTCAGTTTGCAACTTAAATGCCTTCCCATATAGATAAATATTGAATTTCTTTATTGCCCATATTACTGCAAGACATTCTTTTTCGCTAGTTGAGTAGTTGATTTCAGCTTTATTCAACTTTCTGCTAGCATATGCCACTGGGCTTAATTCCCCATCCAATGCATCTGATTTCTGTAGTAAAGTTGCACCTAACCCAATATTACTTGCATCCGTCCTTACTATGAATTCTTGACTTAAGTCAGGTAATTTCAAAATGGGTTTACTTGTGAGCTTTTCCTTCAATTCTTGGTAAGTCATTTCACATTGTGGAGTCCATGTAATGCGATCTGGAAGTCCTTTACGTGTCAATTCCGTTAAAGGTGCACATATGGAATTAAAGTTTTTGATATACTTCTGGTAGAAACCACATAATGAGACAAAGGATCTCACGTCCTTCTTGGTTTGTGGTCTCGGGGCTTTCTGTAGTTTCTCTAAGTTCTTTGGGTCAGGGGTCATGTTTCCCTGATAAACTGTGTGTCCCAAAAATTCCAATTCTTTACATCCAACGCAACATTTGGTTGGACGGGCTGTTAAATTTGCCTCCCTAAGTCGATCAAACAGCATGTTCAGAGAGTCAATGTGTTCCTCAAATGTTTCTGTTGCTATAAGGATATCATCCATAAAATTTGTTATACAGGGATTATTCAGAGGATCCAATAATTTTCTCATCATTCTAGAGAAGACACTAGGCGCATTCTTCAATCCAAATGGCAATCTATTAAACTCATAGTGTCCTTCTGAGGTACTAAAAGCTAGGTATGGTCTAACCTCAGGCTTTACTGGAATCTGATAGTATCCTTTACTCAGATCCACTTTTGAGAAATATTTAGCTTTATTTAGCCTGGCAAACAGCTGATTTGTATCCGGCAATGGATCCACCTGTCCTTCTGTAATAGCATTCAGTCTCCTGTAATCTATACAGAGTCTATGTTCTCCAGAGGGCTTCCTTAAGAGTACCACACCGGAACTATACGAAGACTCACTGTGCGAAATAATTCCTTCCTTCAATAGATAGTCTATCTCTTCCTTCAAAGCTTTTTCCTTAGCAAACGGAATCGAATATGGTTTCATACAGACAGGTGTGGAGTCTATGAGTTTCATATCATATTCCAATAGGTTTGTATGCCTGGTCGGTCTGTTAACACCTCTGCATGATTATTTAGAACCTGTTGCACTCTCTCTTTCTGAGTTTTCGTTAAATGTGTACTGATTTTCCCCTGTGCTGCTGTCTCACAGGGGTGTAATGGATATTCAAGTAATGAAAGTGGTTCCTTTTTCATCTCCATTGCGATGGATAAGGTCAACCAGTGTGTCTCTTCCTGATGTTCTGTTTCCAAATATTTCTTCAGGAGATTCACATGATAGATTTTTTCTTTCCCCTTCTTATCTATCTTATAATTTGTTCTAGACACCTTCTCTAGAACTGTATATGGACCCTGCCATCCAATTTGTAACTTATTCTGACTCCCAGGCAAAAGAAGCAGTACCTTCTCTCCCACAGCCAGATTTCTGTCTTTCGCCTTCCTGTTATAATAGGCAGCATGTTTCTTCCTGGCTTGTTTCAAATTTTCATTGGCAAGTTTCCAGCCAGTTTTTAACCGAGTGGTCAGCTCCTTCACATATTGGTATGAAGATGTAATGTTTTCCTCTGCCTTTTCATCAGTCCACGTTCTTAACAAAGCTACATATGGACCTTTAATTGTGTGGACCTATTTGTCCATGCACCGGTATGGTCTCTTCCACTTGAAGCTTTATAGTGATGATTTTTCCTCCCAGAATTTTCATGCACAAAACGACCGCTACCAATTCTTTTGGGGCTTTCTCCCCTCTTAAAATTCTTGATGAGAGATTTCCTCTCTACATCTTCTTCCTCCAGTTTGTTTAAGTCCGATTGAGGGATTTTCGGCTTATCCTGGGGTAAGACATCCTTTTGCACTCTCCGCATAGTGGCCATTGTAAAACAGTTAAGTGAAGCTTGTCCGTGAAAAGGGGCTTCCCATTCCATTTGGTCCACTTTATCAAATCTATTTTTTCTTTTTATTGTCAGGCCTGATTTTGCCCCGTGGCGTGTCCAGGTCCTGATCCATGTTCCCACTTGTGGGTGTTCCCTCATGTGCTATGCTACACCTTTCTACAAAGTTCTCAATGTCCCATCTTGCTTTGGGCCAATAATAATTGTGAGCCACCTTTTGAATGATGGTACCTATTTTCTCATGGTCCCCATCTGGTTTCACATGTAGGCTCCTTATTAATTCTGTCCTGTATCTTTTTGGAAGAACCAGCTGTCCGTGACCATGGGATCTAGTTCCGGCCTTCCTATACATCAACTTGTTTTTCATGTAAAAATCTCCCTTGCCTGGAGTTGTATGACAAGTTGACAATTTTCTGAAACAAGGCTTGAGTGTTTTATCTCCAGCCTGTGCCTTCCTCATCTCTTCTGGAGTGGTATCTAACATAATATCCTCCTCCTGTCTTGAGGTCGACCTGACCTGAAGGGTTGCCATATACACAGGTTTCCTTCTGCAACGGTCAGTGTCATGATTGTCCATCTGACAATTTTTACACCACCTTTTTCCTTGGTTGAAAGATTTTCTTTCATCATATTTCCTTTCATCGAATTGTGGGAATTTATTTTTATTGTCATACCGTGGCCTATCAAATTGGTGCTTACCTTTATTTTGATCCCTAGGATCAAATTTATTAAAGTTCTGTGGTGCCCTAAAGTTGTCCACCTGTTTCTTTTTATTACCTGTTACCTCTGCTTGAGCTGCTTGATACCTTTCAGCAACATTTAGCAACTCACCCAGCCTCTCTGCACCTTGTTCCATGAGAAACTTTCTCAGGTCTGGAGCCATGGACTCTCTTAGTTGCTCTATAAGGACCATTTCCTTAAGATCTTGGGTTTTCCCCAGAGAAGTCCATTTCTCCAAGTATGTCTCTATGCGTGCAGAGAACTGGTGATAGGTTTCACCTGACAGTAGTTTAGCATTCCTAAATTTTTTTCTATAGAATTCTGCATTCTTTTCATACCTTAACAAAAGAGCCTGCTTTAGCATGTCATAATTTTCCTGATCACCTCTGCTCATTTTTGCAAAAACTTCATAAGCTGCCCCCACGAAGTCCCTGAGATAACTTTAAGCTCCACCTTTCTCTCTCTAACCCATACGTGGTAGCTAATAGCTCATACCTATTTATATAGCTCTCAATATCATCGTCTTTCTCAACAAAATGATCTAAATGAAAATTCATAGCTGAGATTGAGGCTCCCTGAGTAACCGTAGCATCAGAGGCAAAGGGGCTGGCACCATTTTCAGGAGCATGGCCTTGAAACTCAAACTCCCTTAGTCGTAACTCATGTTCCCTTTGTAATCTTTTATCTTCTGCTTCCCTTTCTGCAGCTAATTTCCTCTCTTCCCTTTCTGCAGCCTGTCTTCTTTCCTCGGCTTCCCTTTCTGCAGCTAATTTCTTCTCTTCTCTTTCTGCAGCTAATTTCTTCTCTTCTGCTTCCAATTTCTTAGCCTCTTTGTCAGCCTCAATCTGCAACCTCTTAGTCTCAGCCTCAGCTTGCAACCTCTTAGTCTCAGCCTCTAACCTTCTTTCGGCCTCTTTTTCTAATCTTCTTTCTTCGCGTTCAATAAATTTGTCACATTCCGTTGTGACATAGGCAACCATAACTTGCCCATCTAATCCTAACTCTTTTGCAGTCTGAACCGCAGCAGATCGAAATTTGGCCAGGTCCGCCATTGTCTATTATGTAAATTTATACAATGTCTAACCAACAATTCAATCTCTAATGGACAACACAGGCACCGTGAGCTCAACCTTATTTAATTCCACCCAAGGATACCTTTTAATTCTTATATTCCCTGAAGTGAATTACCCCCAATATTTTTAATAGTTAAAGATTCAAAATCCCAAGAGCGAGACCCCAATATATGTGGTGAAGTGGGATGTTATAAATATTTATAGGGAACTTAGTGTACTGACTGAGATCAGCTGTGAAGGTATCTATATCTATTAAGAGTAGTGTATTATAGATAACCTTACTTGCTACCACATATCTCTTTATCTCAGTCAGAATTATTCTGGAATAGTGTGATGCTACGTTATGTGTCTAGGGTATGTGTATGGTGAAGTGTAAGTCACAACAACAGACAGATAAACAATTTAATTTAATCCACTACTCTTAACAACACTGTGACACTCACATACATATAACACTCTATGAGAATAGCTTAAAGAAGTCACTCGTAACGGTTCAAATAACAATATGTATTCATTACTAGCATGAATGAATATGTGTCCTGATTCAACTACAAGGGAACCAGGAATCACAATCAATTTAAATTACAAGTTATGTACAGAATGTATTTAATATGAATATTGTAGTGACATATATTATTACAAATGTTCTATGTGTGTCAGTTGTGTAGTAGTAAAATGAGGTAATACTGGTTTTGTTTTGTTCAAGCTCTGTTGGTATTTGTCATCATGACTTCAATAGTTTGTCTTTAGGGACTAGTATTGGAGATGTTCAAAGTTCCTGATTTTAAGACAAGTAAATTCCCCTCTGAATAGTATTTTTTATAAAGTTATTTCAAGATGAGGGGACATAATGTTGAGCTCAGCTGGCCAACTCTGCTTATCTTGAGTGATGGCGGCAGGAAAGGACTCCTCTGCTCGAATTCTCCTCTGGGCTCAGGAGACACCTCACTGATAGCTAAAAAGACCAAGGAGTATGCTGTCCGACTCTGGATTCAGCAAATCTCTGACCAGATGCTGCTCAGTACCATCAAGACCACTGTCCCACAATTCATACGAATAACACAGATACGTTGATTAGCAATGAATTCTGGCACAAACTGGCACAAATTTCCTTCTGCTTATCTTCCAGGCTTTTAATTTAGCCAAATATATGCTGGCTTCAACGCACTGATGCTTTATCAAGTGTATTTAAACAAGTGGTTTCGAACTAACGCTCCCAAGTGTGTATATCAGCGAGACTGGCCAATGAGCCACGTTTCGACAAGTGTTTGAAAAAATGTTACCTTTTCCCGTTTCCCCTAACAACCAAGATAGTATTTATAGCCCGACCAATCGTGGTTAGGCTTTCATTTGTTGCGCTCCAATCAATTTGGAGTTTACATGGTAGGCTATTTCTGTAACGTAAATTTTTTTCAAACACGTTAAAAAAAAATCTTATGAGCAGAAATGATTTTATGCTGTCAGGCACCCCCCAATATTTTATTTTGGGTATAATTTATTAATTCCTGGACTATTTGCGTAACGTTTTACATATTATTTGTCAGCAAGCCCTAAGGAACCCAAAAATACTAATTTAAAGGAGCTACGTGGCTGCGTTCAAAATATGCAATTTCTTCTACCTCCTGTTTGGAAGATGTGCTGTCTGGGTACTGTTATGTGTTCAAACGTAAACCCATCTATTGTTATCTTTTCTAATAAGAGTCTGTTATGATTTATAAACCTAACTCTGGGAAAGGGTAGTGTATTTTATCACTGTCCGTCTGAAAAAAAATTAGTGCATGTAGACTTACACGCGTGATGGCAGCATTTGCGTATCGCGCGAAGCGTGTTTAGTGTTCGGCTTCCTCTCCCTTCTCGCTATCCTTTAGTCCAACTGTTCGTTCGTTTTGGTAACGTAATGTAGAAAAAGACATGAATGGAATTTAAAATTTAGGTCATTACGCAGTCTGCCTCTTAATGTTTTTCCAAGAAATACAGCACACGTTTCATTGAAGAAAGCGGGTATAATACAGTAAGCTTTTACTATCAACGTGAAAGCGTTACAATTTGCAGACGAAGCAGAAAACAAGGGGGATTTCGAGTACATTCCTTGTGACAGCAATGTCATTTTACCATTGCTCTTCTCTTTATTAATGTTATTTGTTAGGCTTCATATTTACCTAATAATTTATATATGTGGATTAGAATATTTCATGACACATGACCAGGGTAAAGAAATACGACGTACATAATAGAATCACGCTAATGAAATACATGACATGATCACTGCAAACAATGAAGAGTCCCATTACAGAATCATAGTGATGAATCGAATTACAAGATCGCAGTAAAGAATAAAGAATCCTATTACAGAACCAATGTGACGAATTAAATTACATGATGGCAGTGTATAAGCATAATACAGGATCATACACACGAATCACATTATAGGATCCCACACACGAATGACATATAAGATCACACACGAATTACATTATGGGATCACAACACGAATCACATTATAGGATCCCACACACGAATCACATTATAGGATCCCACACACGAATCGCATTATAGGATCCCACACACGAATCACATCATACGATCCCACACACGAATCATTGTCACATAATTTTTCTCGCTCTCTTCTTCCTCTTCGGCAGTATTGATGTACCTTTATTGTGCGTACTAATTATGTGAACTATTCGATTGTCGGCACATTCTATTTTCTTACCTTCCGACAGTATTTGGTATTTTCGAGTCAATGTTTACACTCCATCCATTCATTTGCGTCGTGTTTGTTTACCTGAGAGTTTGATATAAATCAGACCAGATTGGCTGGCAAGGTCATTTTCCTGTAGTGATCCAACGTTATGTTTCACGGGGATCGCCAGTCCATCTTCGAAACTGGTGATAGATTACAGACACATGGATGATGTAAGATGTTGTAGTGGTAATCATTACCGTGAATAGACGGATAACAACTCTATATACGGAAAAATTGAGCTTTTGAAATTTACAAACGCATGAGTCATGCAGAAAATTGTAGGAGAAAGTTATCA
This sequence comes from Oreohelix idahoensis, assembly GCA_024509875.1. Classification (NCBI taxonomy): domain Eukaryota; kingdom Metazoa; phylum Mollusca; class Gastropoda; order Stylommatophora; family Oreohelicidae; genus Oreohelix; species Oreohelix idahoensis. Next base: position 49,747 of record JAMPIV010022068.1, read on the forward strand.
TAACATGTACTTTTGAATGTATTGGCTGGCATTGGAGGCGCGAATAGACATTCACGTTGATTGGAAGATTTGTTGGAAAACACCAGGCAGAAGCGTGGGCCGAAAACTGCAATATAGCGTAGAAAATTTTAGACATACAACACTGCATTTAAAAATCGTCAAAAGCAGACAGCTTGGACTGAAGCCAGGAAAGAGTAGAAGTTAGGATTCTGAACTTATAGGAACGGAAAACAAGTATTGGAGCACCGTTTGAATAATACAATAAGGAAACTCTACCTTTTAATACGGATACCGGACTCCTACAGGATCTACTCACAAAGTCACAGATGGATTCTTGTCACGTAGGTCTTTATATCATTAAATTGCCTACATCTTCTTCCTATTCTCTCACCCGCATCCTTTATTTTATTATCTTTCCGTACTTGTTTTTCCTGTATTTTTCGCATCACTCGGTTGCGAAAAATATTTTCTTCAGTATTCTCAAACTTTACCTTGGTTTATTTTTTCTCATACTGGGATACGTAATTCTATTACTTAGTCGCGCAGGTAGACGAGAATGTGCGAAAAATTCGTTTCGCTGGACATAGAGCAGACTTTTGGTCTACCATTTTTCACCTGTCACTCGCGTAAGGTGTCAAACCCGGCATCCTCACAGTGCAGGAACGAGACAGCTGTCTACAGTTTGCAGAAACGCATGAGGTTTTTCGTTAGAAAAACCTGGCGTAGCGTGAAAAATCGTTCCGCACCGCAGACAAGCTGTCTGGGATTTGAAGCTGACACGCGTACATCTCGGTCAGTAGGTGGCAGTTACGACACGCGTTAAGCTGACGTAAATGTTGGGAGTAGGGGAGATAATTTCGCTTGGCGAAATAAGTTGGGGCCCTTTGTCTGATTTTAAGATATTGGTCCGAGTTTGAAACTTTATTTTCATTCTCACTCAGTAACTTCGCAGTAAAGACAGAACTAGCCTTCGTTCGATTTCTAAATAATCTCTGTTAATAGAGATGGCCTTTAGTTTGGTCGAAGTGGTTTAAGTTCTTAGTACTTCTGTGTTTGAGGTAAAATATTATATACTATATTCTAGTATTTTGTGAAGTGATTAAGTGTTAAATCGCCGATTTCATTTTAAACCAGTTCTGTGTGCAGAGTGATCATTTTAATAGTTTGTTATTTTCTTTAGTCGACGAGTTACAGTGGAGAGCAAGATAAATTATAAATGTCTAGCTAAACCCATTCGGCTATTAAAACAATTTAATGTAACTGCTAACTACTCAGTCGAGTATATTTGCTAAACAAACTTATAAATGCTAGATGCGACATCAGTGAATATTGACGGAATACGCATGGTATTCCTAATTAATGATGATCGATTTTTTTAAATATAACTTATTTCTCGGGAAGTTTAAATAATAAGTCAAGCTGTAGGCTTGCTGTTTTAAATGTAAGTTATATTAAGTACATAATATGTAAATGATTTATATGTGCTTTTCCTTTTATACAGTGAAATACTGGGGTGACCCGAACTTTACCAGCATTTAATAAGAGTTTCATACTTGTGAAGTAATAGACAGTCCTTATTTTGAACCACGTGGGTTTTTCTCAAGTAACACTGGGGCTGACAGTGCTTATGCCCACAGAGCTAGACAGAAATACTATATCCCACTAACGGGTTTCAAAGACTGTAATGATCAATACGGGGCCTTGAGCCAGATCTTAAATCCTTCCATAAACTCTACGTAAATTTTCTGCCTGGCGGCGTGAATATTACAATCAATAACATTAACATTTCCCGACATACTTTTTTGTCGAAAGAGTGAATAGTGAAACAAGGCTATCTGTTGAAAGAAGTTGTCCACTGGTCATCTTTCCAATTTAAGGGAATCCTCGTGTTTCTGAACTCTGTGTGCCCGTTTAAACTTGCTTATCAAACCTGATCCAAGTGACATTAACAGTAAATCTAAAATTTAACTGGTGAAGTGAACGCTCCCCGAAAAACAGTGGAATAAACCTGTAATTGTAGAGCTGGGATTCGCTTTATCCAAACAATACAGATTCACTGTAGAGAAGTGTCCTACGGTTGCGCCAGACGGTGAACTACATCAAGTTTTTGATAGGTAAGAACGTATGCCAGGGATCCCTGATGAATGAACCGAGTGAAAGTGACGGAAGGATGTTCGTTATTTAATGCACTCGCTTGTTGTATTAATTGTTCCTTTAGAATAGATACTGCTGTCAAAGTCAGTCTATACCTTCTAAGGGGGACAATATTAGACCCTAACCATATGTATTTGTGACTCTTTGGGCCATCATCTGTCTAATAACGGGGCTGTGGGCTAAACCTAGAGTTAATATCATCACGGGTCTATCATCCTGGTAGAAATTCATTGATTTTTTTTATGACTATTTGAATGCTTACTGTATGTATTTTTTGGTGTTGTGAGAGATTTTGAGATGATAATTAAAACTTCTTGTCGTGAGAAATTCTAATCCACATATATAAATTAAAAAGTAAATGTAAAGCCTAACGAATAAATTCAATAAAAGGAAAGAAGAATGGTAAAGAACAGTGCTGTCACAATGACTGTACTCGAAATCCCCCTTGTTTTCTACTTCGTCTGCAAATTGTAACGTTTCACGTTGATAGTAAAAGCCTACTGCAGCATACACGCGTTTCCACAACACAATAAAACGTGTACTGCCTTTCTAAGAAAAACCTTGAGATACGCAAGCTGACCTATATTTAATATTCCATTCATGTCATTTTATACATTACGTTACCATAAACGAACGGACAGATGGACTTAGGATAGAAAGAAAGGGAGGGCTGAAAGCCGGAACGCATGCAACACTAACACGCGTCTCGCTATACAATTACTGCCATCACGCGTGTAAGGCCACAAGCACTAACTTTTTTCAAATCGACAGTGATAAAAAACACTACCCATACGAGAGTTAGGTTTTAAAACTTACAAAATGCTTATTAGGAAATATGACATTATACTGTTTTATGTCTGAAAACATGACAGTACCCAGACACCACATCGATCGAAGTGAACGGGAGGTAGAAGAAAATGCATATTTTGAACGCAGCCCCTTAGCCCCATAAAATTTATATAGTTGGGTTCCTTAGGACGTGCTGACAAATAATATGTTAAGTGTTACGCAAATAGTCTAGGAATTAACAAATTATAGCCAAAAGAAATAGTGAGGGTGTCAGACAACACTGTCGTAGATTTTTCGATAGGAGTATTAAGACTTAGGTTGGTCCCTTCTGAATAGTTTGGAATGAGTGATAGTCACGGTGAGAGTTAGTAAAATGAAATAGAATTTCCACACAGGTGAGATGATAGACTGTGATATAGAGGCTGTCGCTGAAAGCGAAAAGAATTCTTCTCTCTCTCTCCTATCCTCTACGACGGTTTTTACAGAGTCCGACAGTCTAAACCACATATATATTACATATACTTCTATCTACTCACGGGCACGCACATACACGTGACGACAGTTAAACACACAGAATTGGAAAATCTATAACAATGATTATACAGATAATTGGGATCGAGCTGACCAACGCACTGATTCTTTTTTGTTCAAGAGAGATATTTTAATTATCATATCAAAATTTCTCACAACACCAAAAAATACATAAAGGAAGCATACATATAGACCAAAAAAAATCAAATGAATTTCTACCAGGATGATAGACCCGTTATGATATTAACTCTAGGTTTAGCCCACAGCCCCGTTATGAGACAGATGATGGCCCAAAGAGTCACAAATACGTATGGTTAGGGTCTAATATGGTCCCCCTTAGAAGGTATAGACTGACTTTGACAGCAGTATTTATTCTAAAGGAACAATTAAATACAACAAGCGAGTGTATTAAATAACGAACGTCCTTCCGTCACTTTCACTTGGTTCATTCATCAGGGATCCCTGGCATACGTTCTTACCTATCAAAACTTGATGTTGTTCACCGTCTGGCGCAACCGTAAGACATTTCTCTACAGTGAATCTGTATTCTTTGGATAAAGCGAATCCCAGCTCTACAATTACAGGTTTATTCCACTGTTTTCGGGGAGCGTTCACTTCAGCAGTTAAATTTTAGATTTACTGTTAATGTCACTTGAATCAGGTTCGATAAGCAAGTTTAAACGGGCACACAGAGTTCAGAAACACGAGGATTCCCTTAATTTGGAAAGATGACCAGTGGACAACTTCTTTCAACTGATAGCCTTGTTTCACTTTCACTCTTTCGACGAAAATAAATGTCGGGAAATGTTAATGTTATTGATTGTAATAATTCTCGCCGCCAGGCAGAAAATTTACGTAGAGTTTATGGAAGAAATTATGATCTGGTTCACAGGCCCAGTATTTATCATTACAGTCTTTGAAAACCCGTTAGTGGGATATAGTATTTCTGTCTAACTCTGTTTGCATCTGCACGGTCAGATCAGTGTTACTTGAGAAAACATTTATTACAAATAAGGGAGGGAAACCTGAGGCCTGTAAACAGTAAATTAATATGAAATAAATATAAAGGTATGTTATCAGGCACTCACAGGAAATAAAGAAGTAGAACACCAGACAACAGAAAAACAACAGACATGAGTGGCTTACCCAGGATTTGAACACTGGACCTTCCGTGCGACAACCCCGCCTAGCCATGCAAGCGAATCACACTATCCGCTCTGCCATCTACGCATCATCAAAAAATGATGTTTCAATGGCAGGTCAATAGTGCGAACCACAATACACGACACCAGAAGTCCTCCATGGGCAGTTCAGCCTATTAATGACGCAATCACTTCTGTTGTATTTCTATACTGCTTGATAGAAATACAACAGAAGTGATTGCGTCATTAATAGGCTGAACTGCCCATGGAGGACTTCTGGTGTCGTGTATTGTGGTTCGCACTATTGACCTGCCATTGAAACATCATTTTTTTTGATGATGCGTAGATGGCAGAGCGGATAGTGTGATTCGCTTGCATGGCTAGGCGGGGTTGTCGCACGGAAGGTCCAGTGTTCAAATCCTGGGTAAGCCACTCATGTCTGTTGTTTTTCTGTTGTCTGGTGTTCTACTTCTTTATTTCCTGTGAGTGCCTGATAACATACCTTTATATTTATTTCATATTAATTTACTGTTTACAGGCCTCAGGTTTCCCTCCCTTATTTGTAATAAATGTTTGTACAATACCAAACCTACCCACTATTCTGTTCTCACTGTTCTAGTCTACTATCATTTACTGGACACAGTATTAAGGTCCTAAGGGTCTTGTTGGATTCGGCCTATACTGCTTGATAGAAATACAACAGAAGTGATTGCGTCATTAATAGGCTGAACTGCCCATGGAGGACTTCTGGTGTCGTGTATTGTGGTTCGCACTATTGACCTGCCATTGAAACATCATTTTTTGATGATGCGTAGATGGCAGAGCGGATAGTGTGATTCGCTTGCATGGCTAGGCGGGGTTGTCGCACGGAAGGTCCAGTGTTCAAATCCTGGGTAAGCCACTCATGTCTGTTGTTTTTCTGTTGTCTGGTGTTCTACTTCTTTATTTCCTGTGAGTGCCTGATAACATACCTTTATATTTATTTCATATTAATTTACTGTTTACAGGCCTCAGGTTTCCCTCCCTTATTTGTAATAAATGTTTGTACAATACCAAACCTACCCACTATTCTGTTCTCACTGTTCTAGTCTACTAACATTTACTGGACACAGTATTAAGGTCCTAAGGGTCTTGTTGGATTCGGCCTATACTGCTTGATAGAAATACAACAGAAGTGATTGCGTCATTAATAGGCTGAACTGCCCATGGAGGACTTCTGGTGTCGTGTATTGTGGTTCGCACTATTGACCTGCCATTGAAACATCATTTTTTTGATGATGCGTAGATGGCAGAGCGGATAGTGTGATTCGCTTGCATGGCTAGGCGGGGTTGTCGCACGGAAGGTCCAGTGTTCAAATCCTGGGTAAGCCACTCATGTCTGTTGTTTTTCTGTTGTCTGGTGTTCTACTTCTTTATTTCCTGTGAGTGCCTGATAACATACCTTTATATTTATTTCATATTAATTTACTTGAGAAAATCCACGTGGTTCAAAATAAGGACTGTCTATTTCTTCACAAGTATGAACTCTTATTAAATGCTGGTAAAGTTCGGGTCACCCCAGTATTTCACTGTATAAAAGGAAAAGCACATATAAATTATTTACATATTATGTACTCAATATAACTTACATTTTAAACAGCAAGCCGACCGCTTGACTTATAATTTAAAACTTCCCGGGAAATAAGTTATATAAAAAAAAATCGATCATCATGAATTAGAAATATCATGCGTATTCCGTCAATATTCACTGATGTCGCATCTAGCATTTATAAGTTTGTTATTAAAACAGTTTCGACCGAGTATTAACCGTTAAATTAAATTCCTTATAGCTACTAGTTTAGTAAGCTAAAGATATAATTTATTATGTATTTCCACTGCAACTCGTTGACTTAGAGAATATAACAAACTATAAATTAAGCACTCTGTTCAAAAGAAACTAGTTAAAATGAAATGAGCGATTTAACGCTTTAACCACTTTCCAAAATACTAGATATCTATTTTATAATCTCACCACAGCACTACGGTAACACCACGACTAGGATAATTCACTAGATAGGTATTTAGAAGCTCGTCACAAATCTGACGAGAACTATGAAATTTGCTATACAAGCTTCATTCGCTAGCACGCGTGTTTCCGTCTACTGAAGATGTTGAGGACTGAAATGCAATCAAATTTCAGCTCCTGGGTGGATATTTGAAAACAGGGGCAAACAATCCCACATTTTCTCAAACTCCGAAATCATCTCCCCTTTCCCGTGTAAAACACCTTACGTTTAACATTACCATTACTAGACGTCTTACATAACTGACACTTATACTACTTCGCACCTCACGCTGACCGGGCCAACAGTGAGCCGTGTCAGCTGGGATTTCCAGACGACAGATGTCTGAAACTGCGACTATAAGGTGTAAATATTCGCTCCTGCTTAAGCGTTCGGCCGATGCAACTTACTTGTTGACCGGTGAAAATGCAGACGGATGTCGGCTCTCTCCTAGCCTTCTCACGCGTTTACGTCGAGAGTCTAACTCAGGAGTGTCGTGTCATCTGAAGGTGCAGACCCAAGTCGGCTCGATGTCTGAGATGGACTGCAACTAAATCGCACTTCACGTCTGACTGACATCTATGTAATAAAATTACGTATCCCAGTCTGAGAAAAACACAAGGTAAAGTTTGAGAATACTGAGAAAATATTTTTCGCAACCGAGTGATGCGAAAAATACAGGAAAAACAAGTACGGAAAGATAATAAAATAAAAGGATTCGGGTGAGAGAATAGGAAGAAGATGTAGGCAATTTAATGATATAAAGACCTACGTGACAAACACCAAAATCAGAATCGCTCAGAGGCAGATTTTGAAGCCACCATTGTACGGGAAATAGGTCCCCATGTTAAATCCAATTTGATTGGATAGAAGTAAATGTAAGGCTAAACACGATTAGTCGGGCTACAAATACTAATTCTTTGTTGTTAGGGGAAACAGTAGTAGAGGTACTTTTTTGAAAAGCTGTGTAAACATGGCACGATTGGTTAGACCCGCCAATATAGGCAATTAGAAGCGTCAGTTCAGCACCACATTTTCAAATAAACTTTCTAAAGCAACAGTGCGTTGAGATTCAGCTTATATTTTTCTAAATAAAAGCCTGAGACAGCGGCAGGTCGGATTTTGTGCCATATTCATTGCCAGTCAACGTAATTGTGTATTATTCCATGAATTGTGGTAAGCTTGAAATATTTGATATCTTTTTAATGAAAATTGAATGTAAATTGATAATTTATGTCTGTATATGTGTGTAGTTCAGTAGCAAACATGAGGCAAAGCCTAGATATTGCTCCAACCTGAACAGAACGTGTCTGAGAAAAGTAAAATTGCATGGAATTGCCTAACAGTACCCTGACACCTATCTTATTGACTAGAAGGAACTAATGCTGGAATTGCAGAGGCGTGGTAACCATTAGGGAGGAGTATACTGGTGTAAATTGTTTCAGATGAAGATAGCAGTTGGCCTACCGCTCTGAACTCAGTGTTTGTTATGTATTGTGTTCAATCTGGAAATAGGTTATAAATTAGTTATGAAATAGGAGGTACAACCTTCTTGTTTCAGGGACCGTGGTCCTAAAGTTATTGAGCAGCACCTGGTCTGAGCTTTGCTGAATCTAGAGGCTGACAGCATACTCCTGGGTTCAGATAGTGACCAGTGAGGTGTCTCCAGAACAGGGAAGCTATCGAGCAGAGGAGTCTTTTCCTGCCGCCATCACGAAAGATAAGCTTCTGTGGCCAGCGGAGCTCAACATTATGTGTCCCCCTCAAAAATTAACATTATAATAAAACAGAGGGAAAATACATTGTGTAAACTGATAGGAACTGGAAACTTTTCCCCATACTATTTCCAGGATAAACAAACACTTGAAGTCATGATGACAAATAACAACATAGCTTGAAAAACAAAACCAGTATTACCTCATAGTACTACTACACAACTGACACACATAGTATAATAGTAATAAAATATGTCACTACAAGGTTCATATTTATAAATTCTGTACATATAAATTGTGATTACATTTGATTGTGATTCCTGGTTCACTTTGTAGTTGAATCAGGATATATATTAGTGAAAGTAATTAATACATATATATTTGAAACTTTACCAGTGACTCATTTAAGATAGTCTTATAGAGTGTTAAATGTGTGTGAGTGTCACAGTGGTGTCAAGTGTGGTGGAATAAATTAAATTGTTTATCTGTCTGTTGTTGTTGTGACTTACACTTCATCATATACATACCCTAGACATTCAACGTAGTCATCACAATATTCCAGAATAATTCTGACTGAGGTATAAATGTGGTAGCAAGTAAGGTTATCTGTAAAACACTACACCTATTAGATACAGATACCTTCACAGCTGATCTCAGTCAATACACTAAGTCCCCTATAAATATTTATATCATCCCACTTTACCACACTTCTCTTGGACAAAAATCAGTGCGTTGGTCAGCTCGATCCCAATTATTCTGTATACTCATTGTTATAGATTTCCCAAGTCTGTGTGTTTAACTTTCGTCACGTGTATGTGCGTGCCCGTGAGTAGATACAAGTATAAGTAATATATATGTGGTTTAGACTGTCTGACTCTGTAAAAGCCGTCGTAGAGGATAGGTGAGAGAGAGAAGAATTCTTTTCGCTTTCAGAGACAGCCTCTATACCACAGTCTATCATCTCACCTGTGTGGAAATTCTATTGTTTTACAAATTCTCACGGTGCCAATCACCTATTTAAATCTATTCAGAAGGGACCAAACCCAAGTCTTAATACTCCTATCTAAAATCTACGACTAATGGTCGCTCGTTACCGGGAATTGAACCCAAAATCCTAAGGCGATATGACAAATGGGGTCTCGCCCGACGGACTTTTGAACTTAGAATAGGAAGACGAGTACGACAAATGTGGACTCGTCTATCTGGATTTTGAACTTAAGATTCTTTATTCTGGAATAGAGTAAGAGTGTGATGTCTTGTGAGTTGTTATATCTTTAAATAATTTATCCCCTAGACTAACGATCTGTATACGGGCGTGCTGACCACACAAACTGATAAGTTTTTTTTCCACAGCATTAAGAAGCATTATACATTTGGTTTACAGGTGGATTTTGTCGGAATATATGTTATTGTTGATTTGTAATACTAAACTCTGGTAAAGTTTTGTGAGTGTATAACATTCACAAGGGTTCTGAAGCAGGTAGGTGTTTGAGCAAAGCTAAGGAGTGCGTTTCGGACTATTCGTCCAGATTAACTGCCTCCCTCACCCGAACTGTCTTCAGGGGTAAACTTGATAGTGGATTAAAAATTAAGGGGATTTTTTTTCCTATCTCCAAATATTTTTGCTTTAATCATTGTGTTTTCCACTGTAGCAACTTATTTTTCAGAAGAAATCTTAACTACCATTTAGTTGGCGTAGTCGTGTTTTGCATTAGGTGCTTTATTGCCGATTAATAGCAGCGATAGTTAGATTTTTATTTTTGGAGGAGGTATTCCAGGGTTAAGTATATCACCTTTTGATTTTTAATATTTTTTTTTCTCGTAAGTGGTAGGAACCAGTGTATCCTTTTCTTCTTTTCGTTCTCCACTAGTCTCAGTCACTGACATAATATGGCCGAGAGGGCAAAGCTTAGACAACTCCTCAGGGACGAAGCAAGAGAGGAGGGACTGGAAGGAGAGGAAGCGAAAGCATTTGTCAGAGACGAACTTGAGAGATATGATGCGGAGAGGAAAGAAGAAGAAGCTAGGAAGAAAGAAGCGGAAGACCGGCTGTTACAGCAGAGGAAGTTGGATGAAGAACTGGAAATCCGCAGGGAGAGACAGCAAGAGAAGGAGAGAGAGAGGAAAGAGAGAAAGAGAGACAGCATGAGGAAAGAGAGAAGGAGAGACAGCATGAGGAAAGAGAGAAGGAGAGACAGTATGAGGAAAGAGAGAAGGAGAGACAACATGAGTTGGCTCTTAAAGCTCTAGAACTTCAAAGTCGTGGTGCTGCCTCTACCTCCAGCAATGGAGAGTCTTCTCCTCATTCTTCCATAACTGACCCTGCTAACACTCAATCTCTTCAACTAAATGCTATGTCTTTCACTCTTGAGTCTTTCCCTTGTCCAAATGAGAAGATTGACACATGGTTAGAAAAATTTGAGAAAATTGCAACTCTGTACGGGTTAGAGAGGTCGCGTTGGAATATGAAACTTTCCCAGGCCCTAAAAGGTTCTGCTTATGATGTTTATTCTAAGCTGGAAAGTAGCCAACAAGACGACTACGATGTGTTGAAGAAAGCGTTACTGGAGCGCTTTGAAATGAACGCTCGCAAATTTTTGCAACTGTTTCGCAACAGCAGGAAAGAGAATTCTGAAACTTTTCACCGGTTCTCTTCCCGTCTAAAGGGATATTTGACAAAGTGCCTTGAGCTCTCGCAGCTCCCCTCTACCTATGAAGGTCTTGAGGAATTTGTTTTAACAGAACAAATAAAGAACACTTTGTCTGCTGATACCCGGAGATTTCTCGCTGAGCAGGGGGCAGAAAAACTTGAAGACATTTTACAGAAGTCTGAGCGTTATCAAAATGCGCTGGCTGAACTACCGGCCACAAAACGGAAACCGACAGAGGAGCATTTTCGAAAAAATAATCTAGAGCAATCTTCTCAGGCTTCCAACTCGAATAACCACAGAGAAACTGGACCTCAAAACCCCCCTCCTGAAAAATCCAAGTTCTACAAGAACAAGTACCCCAACCACCCTAAACAGTCTGATCAACCCGACCGCCCTACATGGCAGCGCAGCCAGAAAGGACAAGGTGGCAAAGGGAGAACCCCTGAGCACGGGACATATGATCAGACCGAGCACACCGAGCCGAAACGCATCGGATGCTTATTAACAGTCTCGCAAGGCGGAATTATTGACAGTGATTCCCAACCTGTTGGGGATAGACCCTCAACGCGAGGTACGGTTACATTGAACGGTTCTCAAACTTCTTGTTTATTTGACACGGGGCTTTCTTATGATTGCATTGTTGCCAGAAACCTGGTCAAACCCGATCAAGAGACAGCAGAGACCGTCCAATTTTGTGGAGTTCGTAAGAGTGATGCACCTACAGCGCTTCCCATTGCATTGGTGGAGATACACTGTGATTTCGTCAGAGGTGTGATCAAAGCGGCTGTTATGGATGATCCCATCTACCCAGTCATACTTGGCGGGAGATACGTGTGTATTGGGAAACCGGACCGGAAGAGCCGATTGTGGCAGCAGTAACTACAAGAGGGCAAACCAAGAAGGAACGGGAGCTTGCGCCTAATTTGTTACCCATGGAACTTAAAGAAGCGCAATACAAGGACCCTACTTTGGCACCCTGCTTTAGGAAACTGCCCATGGCTAAGGAACCCAAACAGCACGGGGACATTTTTTCTGAGGATGGCGTACTTTATCGGAGAACGGGCAAGCCTGACCAAGGTTACAACCAGCTCCTAGTACCGAAACAGTACATAAGCCAAATCCTAGAAATGGGGCACTCTCTTCCCTTCAGCCGACATATGGGACAGAACGCCACAAACCAACGTATAACCACTCATTATTGGTGGCCAGGAGTAAATACTGATATTATCAGATATGTCAAATCCTGTGCCCAGTGCCAACGTGTGCCACCCAAGCAACGGGCACCCCCAGTCTCTTTGGGTGAAGTGCCAATAGTGGGAACACCATTCGAACGGGTTGTGATCGACATTTTAGGGCCTTTCGAAAGGACTAAAAGAAGGAACAGGTTTATCCTGACCTTAGTCGATACATGCACTTTATGGGCAGAAGCTATCTCGCTAACATGCGCAGATGCCAAGCATGTCGCAGAAGCCCTCGTGCAGATTTTCACTCGGTTGGGATTCCCTCAGCAAGTGTTGACGGATAACGGATCTCCATACCGAAACCTGTTGATGGATGAGATCGTGAAGATCTTGAGGACCCAACACATCCACACTAAGCCATATACTCCGGCCGGAAATGGGCTCGTGGAACGTGCTAATGGAAACCTCAACATGATGCTAAGTAAACTGGCACAAGTGAAACCTGAAGATTGGGATCTCTGCATTCCTGCAGCATTTTTTGGCTACAGAGAATCTCCTCATACTTCCACAGGATTTCCGCCAGCTACACTCTTATTCGGCAGACCCATTAAGGGCCCGCTTGAAGCCTTACTTCAGTCTCTGACAGACGAGAAGGCGGAAGAGACAGTTGTCTCAGCAAGTAAATATGTGTCGGTTTTAAAGGAAAGGTTGAAACTAGGGTGGGACCTAGCAACGACTAACTTTAAGCGAGCACGCACAAAGCACGCTAACCGATACAGGAAAGTCGCGAAAGAGAGAGAACTGGAAGCAGGAGAGAAAGTTTTGGTGTTACTCCCTACCGAGAACAACCAACTGAAGATCGGATGGCAAGGGCCGTTTACCGTCCTGAAAAAGATTTCTAAGGCTAACTACCAGATATCTATTCAAGGAAAGGAAACGGTTTTCCATTTAAATCTCTTAAAGAGATACTTGGAAAGACCTGTGCCGACCTCCGACCATCTCCTGACGATCGCCAAAACTGACGAAGATGACGATAGTGGCAGGGAAATTCCACTGCAATCACAGGAAATCTACCAAAAATGTCAGAAGCGGCGACGCTCTTTCAAGCGCGCATGGGAGACATTCCAGAGGAAGGAAACTTTGGGGAGTAGACTTGAGTAGGAATTGGAGAGAGATGGAGGGGGAAGATAAGAGGGAAGAAGACAGACACCCCGAAGCTACGGTTATAGGAAATTTAATTCCATAACGTAGACATGGAGTGCTTCCATATCTTAAAGGGGGGACGTCCTGTCACGTAGGTCTTTATATCATTAAATTGCCTACATCTTCTTCCTATTCTCTCACCCGCATCCTTTATTTTATTATCTTTCCGTACTTGTTTTTCCTGTATTTTTCGCATCACTCGGTTGCGAAAAATATTTTCTTCAGTATTCTCAAACTTTACCTTGGTTTTTTTTTTTTCTCATACTGGGATACGTAATTCTATTACTTAGTCGCGCAGGTAGACGAGAATGTGCGAAAAATTCGTTTCGCTGGACATAGAGCAGACTTTTGGTTTACCATTTTTCACCTGTCACTCGCGTAAGGTGTCAAACCCGGCATCCTCACAGTGCAGGAACGAGACAGCTGTCTACAGTTTGCAGAAACGCATGAGGTTTTTCGTTAGAAAAACCTGGCGTAGCGTGAAAAATCGTTCCGCACCGCAGACAAGCTGTCTGGGATTTGAAGCTGACACGCGTACATCTCGGTCAGTAGGTGGCAGTTACGACACGCGTTAAGCTGACGTAAATGTTGGGAGTAGGGGAGATAATTTCGCTTGGCGAAATAAGTTGGGGCCCTTTGTCTGATTTTAAGATATTGGTCCGAGTTTGAAACTTTATTTTCATTCTCACTCAGTAACTTCGCAGTAAAGACAGAACTAGCCTTCGTTCGATTTCTAAATAATCTCTGTTAATAGAGATGGCCTTTAGTTTGGTCGAAGTGGTTTAAGTTCTTAGTACTTCTGTGTTTGAGGTAAAATATTATATACTATATTCTAGTATTTTGTGAAGTGATTAAGTGTTAAATCGCCGATTTCATTTTAAACCAGTTCTGTGTGCAGAGTGATCATTTTAATAGTTTGTTATTTTCTTTAGTCGACGAGTTACAGTGGAGAGCAAGATAAATTATAAATGTCTAGCTAAACCCATTCGGCTATTAAAACAATTTAATGTAACTGCTAACTACTCAGTCGAGTATATTTGCTAAACAAACTTATAAATGCTAGATGCGACATCAGTGAATATTGACGGAATACGCATGATATTCCTAACTCATGATGATCGATTTTTTTTAATATAACTTATTTCTCGGGAAGTTTAAATAATAAGTCAAGCTGTAGGCTTGCTGTTTTAAATGTAAGTTATATTGAGTACATAATATGTAAATGATTTATATGTGCTTTTCCTTTTATACAGTGAAATACTGGGGTGACCCGAACTTTACCAGCATTTAATAAGAGTTTCATACTTGTGAAGTAATAGACAGTCCTTATTTTGAACCACGTGGGTTTTTCTCAAGTAACACTGGGGCTGACAGTGCTTATGCCCACAGAGCTAGACAGAAATACTATATCCCACTAACGGGTTTCAAAGACTGTAATGATCAATACGGGGCCTTGAGCCAGATCTTAAATCCTTCCATAAACTCTACGTAAATTTTCTGCCTGGCGGCGTGAATATTACAATCAATAACATTAACATTTCCCGACATACTTTTTTGTCGAAAGAGTGAATAGTGAAACAAGGCTATCTGTTGAAAGAAGTTGTCCACTGGTCATCTTTCCAATTTAAGGGAATTCTCGTGTTTCTGAACTCTGTGTGCCCGTTTAAACTTGCTTATCAAACCTGATCTAAGTGACATTAACAGTAAATCTAAAATTTAACTGGTGAAGTGAACGCTCCCAGAAAAACAGTGGAATAAACCTGTAATTGTAGAGCTGGGATTCGCTTTATCCAAACAATACAGATTCACTGTAGAGAAGTGTCCTACGGTTGCGCCAGACGGTGAACTACATCAAGTTTTTGATAGGTAAGAACGTGTGCCAGGGATCCCTGATGAATGAACCGAGTGAAAGTGACGGAAGGATGTTCGTTATTTAATGCACTCGCTTGTTGTATTAATTGTTCCTTTAGAATAGATACTGCTGTCAAAGTCAGTCTATACCTTCTAAGGGGGACAATATTAGACCCTAACCATATGTATTTGTGACTCTTTGGGCCATCATCTGTCTCATAACGGGGCTGTGGGCTAAACCTAGAGTTAATATCATCACGGGTCTATCATCCTGGTAGAAATTCATTGATTTTTTTTATGACTATTTGTATGCTTCCTGTATGTATTTTTTGGTGTTGTGAGAGATTTTGAGATGATAATTAAAACTTCTCTTGGACAAAAATCAGTGCGTTGGTCAGCTTGATCCCAATTATTCTGTATACTCATTGTTATAGATTTCCCAAGTCTGTGTGTTTAACTGTCGTCACGTGTATGTGCGTGCCCGTGAGTAGATAGAAGTATATGTAATATATATGTGGTTTAGACTGTCTGACTCTGTAAAAGCCGT
Organism: Oreohelix idahoensis; assembly: GCA_024509875.1. Classification (NCBI taxonomy): domain Eukaryota; kingdom Metazoa; phylum Mollusca; class Gastropoda; order Stylommatophora; family Oreohelicidae; genus Oreohelix; species Oreohelix idahoensis. The sequence continues at coordinate 65,553 of JAMPIV010022068.1, forward strand.
CGTAGAGGATAGGTGAGAGAGAGAAGAATTCTTTTCGCTTTCAGAGACAGCCTCTATACCACAGTCTATCATCTCACCTGTGTGGAAATTCTATTGTTTTACAAATTCTCACGGTGCCAATCACCTATTTAAATCTATTCAGAAGGGACCAAACCCAAGTCTTAATACTCCTATCTAAAATCTACGACAATTCTGTACTAGAAATAATACCCCAGACGCGTGTTCGAGGCATCTTTATCAAGTGCCAAGACTATTCTAATGAGCCAGAAGTCTAGTTCCCAACCAGTTTTGAGATGAGGTGTAACATATTTTATATGCTTTGAATTTAACATGTTTGAACTTGTGGACGGTTATACAGGTCCTTAAGAGGCTGGCAACCTCAGCACGTGAAAATTATATACTCATGAACCACCACAGCAAAGCGCTGGTGAATGCTTCATGCGGGTTCTACCAAACTTCAAGTGGAGCAGGAAGTGGAAGATGATGCCATCATAAGTATATATATATATATATATATATATATATATATATATATATATATATATATATATATATATATATATATATATATATATATATATATATATATATATATATATATATATATATATATATATATATATATATATATATATATACTATCATTTGTAATAAGTGTAAGTATATTTAAACATGTCCAACCAGCCACAGGCTACTTGTTGCTGTCCAGTCGAAATTTTCCCTGTAAATTAACTAAAAGAATGGTGATTTTCATCATATCCCCTGAGTTATATGATATACGCTCAGGAAAGTATAAATTCAGAGAAAAGATTCAGTTGACGGACAGCGGGAAAGGTGCTTGATTAATATCAGGAAAACGGATACTTAGCAGCGGAATTTGTTCTTTTATTCCCTCTAAAGTTTGTGGTACGAGTTTACGAGACCATTTGAGGTACGATTCTACGATACCAGCTGTATTGCTGTACTGTGGTTCAACGCTTGCGATCGACATTTGAAACGTACATTCAACGGGTTGTGAAGATACCTGCCTTGACCAGGAGAAGTGCCCTCGCCACAGAGACGAATTGACGGAAACAGCAGCTTCAACACTTCAGCAGTTTGGAAGCTAAGTGACATTTTAAGCAGGCCAATACAATAGAACTTATTGATCTTTATTCCACAACTAGGCTTCTTAAAGCCGATTTCAATGACGAAACCTATTTTTTTTAGTAATCACCACATATTTATTTACAAGTGTTCCAATGTAATTGATTATTAAATTTGTTACATGTTGTTTTTACAAATTCATAGTTCATTTAGTTATTACAGAGAGATGTGCACACAGATGAATCAGCATCTTTAATATATCTATATTTACATCTATAAAGCCAAACAATACGAAGAATTTCACTGGTAATTCAGTTGGGCGCTTGTACGAGCTAAATTAAATTATATAATACCTCTTCACAAAAGTTGTCGGGCAGATAAAAGTTAACATTGCTAAGACACATTCAACATTGTTCTTGACTTCTGAAATATCTTGCGAATACTCCCTCAATGTAGAAGCATCATCATCCTTCTATCTGCATCTCTGCCAAGAGTAATCTTGTGCCAGAAGACACCTTAGAAGACGCACATTAAATACTCTAGGTTTTGGCCATTGTTGGACCATCACTGCAGAGCAAAGGGAGGCAACCCGTGACAATCACATTATAGTATCACACACACAAATCACACTATAGTATCACTCACGTGAATCATATTATTGATCACACACACAAATGACATTAAAGGATCACAACACGAATCATATCATAGGATCACACACACACGATAGACTTTACAGGATCACACATGAATCACATTACAGAATCATACACATGAATCTCATTATATGCTCACATACACGAATCACATTATAGTATACCACATACGAATCCCATTATAGGATCATACATACGAATTATATTAGAAAATCACACAAACACACACCAATCATTTTACAGGATCACACACACGAATCCCATTACAGGACCACACACACGAATCTCATAACAGGATTACACTCAAGAATCTAAACAGACACACTGCAAAATCACGTTTCAAATTACACAGTATAAAGAGACTAAAATAAGCACACATTGAAGAAGCAGGAAAAAATAATAACACTAAAGCAAACGTTAAACGTTGCGACAGAAGAATGGCTGACAATCAAGCCAAAGAATGGCACCGTCAAATCAAACTATAGAAAAACTCTGAACGTAATGCTGGAATAAATAATGAAAAACAATAGTTCAAATTACAAATAAGATTCATACTTAAAAATAGATCAACAGAATCATATCAAAGAAACACACAAGCTTAGTATAACATTAACAGAAAAAAAAGCTTACAGCGGAGACTTATTCTATTCTTAGATCTGATTGTTCAATATTGGCCTGCCTGAACGGTACCTCAGTCGATTCAATATTGGCCTGCCTGAACGGTACCTCAGTCGATACAATTATTGGCCTGCCTGAACGGTACCTCAGACGATTCAATATACAGCTTGACCGTGACGGCTCGTTCCTGGACGGTAGTAGGGCCTATCCCACCGGAACTGTACTTTAAAAACCAAAACCTTTTTTTTTGTTCTCAAGATCTTTTAATTGTGAGCTATGGCCTAGGATACACGCTGAACAAACCTTTTGATAGCATTACCAGGCAGTCCTTATTCTGATACCACCTGGTTAAGAGAATCAGATGTAGACAGAAGAGAACTGAAGAAAGAAATGAACACAATGAGGAAGATACAAAGATACTTCGAGGTGATAGCACGTGACAGGGTTTGTTGGCTTACGTTTGTTAAAGGTCTATGGAAGGGTAAAGAATAGATATGTTAGGTCCCTTAGGTATATTATGACATATATGATTCTAAGTAGAATACTGCTTAAAAGTTCTCCCTCTCTACCACCCCCTCTCTCGCTGCTACTTCCTCCCCTTCCCACTTCCTCAATGCGCGTGCTTCGTCTTCCGATCCTTTCTGGGCTCGAGGAATGATTGAGAGCCATCCCTAAGAATGTGAAAAATTGTTTACGTACTTTTCTTTTCCCACACCTAGATGTCACAACGCTGGGTAAATCCGCATAAGTAGAATACCCCGCGAGGGAACTGTTAGCTGTCCGCAAGATATATAGAAGTGGTCTATTCTTGGTACTAGGTTGTGTTACTGTTGCTCTCTCATTCTTATTTGGCTGTCTATGTGGGAAAAACGCATGCTACGTGTGATTTGGTTAGTCTAATAGGATTTCAGTAATGAAACCTTCATTTTTACAATGAACTAAGTAAGCCGTTTTATTGAAAAACATGTTTAGAGCAATTACTCTTAAACAAAAATTGGAAGTAAAAAATTTAGAACTACATTAACCTAAGGACGTTGTTCTTGTCAACAATAAAGGTGAATTGTACAAACTTAAAGAAGCAACAAAAATAAATAAATAAAAACTTGAAAATTAAGTGCGAATTGTTTCGCAAAAACACCCTGGTTGACCATCAGTGAATCCAAGAAAATAATGTATTGTTTTTTCATGTTTGCTGTTTGGTATTGATACTGTAATATTGTCATCTGTGTTATATGTGTGGGAGCGTAGGATTACGTGTAACTAAAATGTTATTAATATATATCCCCACCGGCTAACAAAAAATTATTCAGGCCGCCACTGCAGCCTGATATATATACGATACAGCACACAGTAGAAATAATATGCCACTAAGGCGGAAGTCACAGAACACTAGGTAGGTCATGCTTCTTTTGTCACAAGTTGGGTCCATTTATGTTTTAACGTCTTGCGTTTTGTGTGTGTGCGTCTGTCTGAATAGCGCTGGGCACACTTCAGATTCCTGCGCCGGCATGTTCTGGCATTGGGTACATGTGTTTACGCTGTGATCAGATAACAACCACACAAAGCAAGCTACCTCAACATGTATGTGTGTTCAATATGAACAAACGTTTTTTTATAATGTTGCCCGATATCTTCTCTGTTCGTCATGTTTATTTAGGTTACTAGGATCAAGATCACCAGGACATTTAAATGTGAGTCATTATTATTATTATTCTCATAATTAAGAAACGCCAAATGTGTTTTATTTTGATTAACGTTCGGCACACGTTTACAAGAACGATAGAACTTATTTTAGGGTTTGCTTTTAATCATTTTCACTTGATATTTTCAGTGCGTGGGTTTGTTAATCGATTTTAATAATTATCTGTCGTTGTGCTTGTTCTGCTATTTGTACTTTAATGCTTTTTTAAAGCACACTGGACAGCATCGATTCGTCATTCTTTAACTTAAAGAAAGGCAAGTGTTTTAACCTTTCCGCTAGAAATGCATAACAATTCTGAGTGATCGAGAATTATCTATAGTCAAGAAGTAGGGGAGAATAACTGTATAACCATTATTTTACCCAATATGTCATTCTAAATATACTTTAAATAGTCACAAGTGCTTATTTGTATTGGTTGACGCACATACTTAACATTTCACGTGTCATTTTTGACGCATTGCAAAGTGTTTATTTTTAAACTGGGGTTTAGGTGCAAGTCTACATGGCGATATTAAATTGTTCGAAATTTATAGGATTGATCCGGAAAATGTCAAAATTACTTACTTTACTTACTGATTTAATTTTTACTCTCTCTCTCTCTCTCTCTCTCTCTCTCTCTCTCTCTCTCTCTCTCTCTCTCTCTCTCTCTCTCTCTCTCTCTCTCTCTCTCTCTCTCTCTCTCTCTAAATACAGGCATACGTGTCGAATCTTCACAAGAAGCTCAAGTTAAAATGTTTAAAAGCGGTTAAAGTATATCCAGTACAAAGGTGATGTCTGTAAGAATGCCAACAGTACGTTTATTTTTAACTCATTTAATTTGAGGATATTTCGAAGTGCCACTGGAATTGTGTTCATATTATAACTCTGATTGTGATGTATGTCTATACCGCATGTAAATTCGTGTCCTCTGGAAGTTTAAGAACAAATAATATTTATGATACGAAAGAAAAAAAAATGTGGCCTATGGAACGTCATTAGCTATTCATCTTACTTGTAGTTAGCAGAATTCGTCGACTTACTTATTTTCAGCTTCTATTTTTTCAACAATTTCAAATAATCGACCTTGGTGACAGTTAATTTTAAATCTCTGTTTACCAGTAAAAAATGTCTGGTCCGGACAAAGAACAAAAGTCTTTGTTCCCGCCTAGCATCTTGTGAAAGGCGACTAAGTGGGGTTGTGTACGAGGATAGAAACCTCATTGTATAAAACAAAATGTTGCGTAGATCATCACAGAGCTTAATTCAACTGATGAAAGATATAAAATGTAGTACAGTGTTTCTCAACCTTTTTGTGTTCACGGCACACTTTTCAATTTTCTAAACATTCGTGGCACACCTATCTGACCCCGCGGCTGAATAAAAAAATTATAGTGATATATATATATATATATATAATATATATATATATATATATATATATATATATATATATATATATATATATATATATATATATATATATATATATATATATATATATATATATATATATATACGAGTACTAAATTAATACACAAATTTGTGGGTACTTTAGTAAAAATTAAACTCTCAATTCAATTTTCTTTTAATTGTTTAAAATAATTTTGAAATATATCATTTTTAATCAAAGCAGTTAATAGCTCAAATTATTATTCAATGAATTGAAGCTGTAAGATTAGTTTTATATTACATGATTTCTAAAAATACCAGCATTAACCCGTCACATTTGACGGGTTTTTAATTATAGTGTGCTGTTTCCGTTCCCGGATGAGCAGATAGAAGTACTTTCTTAGAGTGCTTTTGGTTTCTTTCCGTTGTACAGTGTAATCAAACTGTTCATGAACACCGTCATTTTAACGCTTTTTTTTTGTTGATAGTAACTATTTTCGGGAGAGTATATATAATGGAAACAATTCAATTTTTCAACACGGTAGCATTCCTCAGCTGTGACCAACGTACACACGGGGAGAATTATGTTATTTTAGGTTCAATTTAAAAGTTCTTTGATGACAACATTTCGTGTGAAAGTGCGTGGATTGTTTTCAAAGAGTGTTCCCTGATAATAAGTGGTTTTAACAAAAACTTTCAAGTTTTCATAATTTGTACATCGGGTGAGGGATCATGCACACCAATTTTTACGCACTTTTACTTTATCGAGCGCTACTAATTTCGTGAAAGAATAAAAAATTAAAAAATACAAACCAAAGTATTTGTTTTATATAACACCCACGCCGCGCAAGTTGCACCTGTGCGTTGCGCACTTTTTTTCTGTCGCGAGTTACTATTTTGAGTGAGATCGACCGACGTAACATACATCGGTAATTATGTTAGTTGGGATACTTCATGAAGTAAATTTACACAATTTTTGCGGCACACTTAGATAGGCACGGCGGCACACTAGTGTGCCGCGGCACACTGCTTGAGAAACACTGATGTAGATTAACATATCACAGGCAGAAACTATGAAGATCAGCAGATCACCATTTAACATACATGTCAACAACAGTTGGGCGACAGAGAACAGTTGGGCGACCACAGCTGAGGTTCAAAGATGTGTGCAAGAGAGATATGAGGGCACTGGACATGGATCCAGCAACATGGGAGGATGAAGCTGCCGATCGCACTAAGTGGCGATGCTATTTACGGCGCCACCTCAGATTGGGCGAAGAGAGGCTCACACAAGAAGCAGAGGTCAGGAGAAAACGTCGAAAGGAGCACCAGGAAAATAAGCAGCTGATGGCTGTCACCTCAGGGGCGCATTCCCATAGTCAGTTATGACTGAAGGGGCTATTATTATTATTATTATTACAACAACATCATGCTTAAACAGGTTTAAGGACTCAAATACCTAAGAATTATTTTTACACAACATGGAAGACTAGGCAGAGATTATGTCAAAATGACAGAGCAATAATTTACCAACTGTCACGGCTACTCAAACATCAGAATATCACGATGGAAACTAAGCGACAGGGGATAAATAGTATATTCTGGTCAACACATTACTATCAGTGTCAAACATGGTCCCTGGCCAAAGCACATACCATCTTGTGAGGTTTGGTTTGGTTTTAAGGAATATCTTCATTGCACACGGACTACACCATCAGTGCTCCGATCTCCTCCCTTACATCACAAAAGGAGGATCTCAGCACAGTGCACGAACTCCATAACGCCGACGAGAATCCCAATGTGTGTATATAGGAATCACACATTCTATAAATATTTTTGTTGTGGGTAGGTTTCTATTTTTGTTAAATGTTGCCAAGGCAGCGGCCTGATAGCCTACTCTTTACGATTTCCAACTGCCGTGGGATTTTTAACGTGCGCAACTTGCACACGGGACCTCCTATTTTTTCGCCATTATCCAAGAAGGCTAGGCATCCGATCTCACTACCCAGGTGACCAGGGGGAAGATTGCCATCATTAGGACCACTGGTTCTAAAAAAAATGTATTGATAAATTATTTTCCCTCAACTGAGAATCAAACCCGGCAACTCTAGAACTCGAGGCGGACGCAATACCTCTTATCCACTCCGCCCCCCCCCCCCCCCCCCACCCCACCCCATATTGTGAGATGAGATGCTTAAGAAAGGTCATTCATATTATAAGGAGAGACAGAATGAGAAATTATGACATCAGAAAAATGGTAGGACCTACATCCTGCATCAAGTATATAAAAATAATAATAGCCCGTTCAGTCATAACTGACTATGGGAATGTGCCCCTGAGGTGACTGCCCTCAGCTGCTATTTTTCTGATGTTACTTTCAACTTTTTCTATTCTCTTCTTCTTGTTGTGAAGGCTTCCTTTGGCCAAATTTAAGGTGGCACCGTAAACAGCATCGCCACTCGGTGCGATCGGCAGCTTCATCCTCCCAAGTTGCTGGATCCATGTCCAGCACCCTCATTGTCTCTCTTGCACACATCTTTGAACCTCAGCTGCTGTCGCCCAACTGTTCTCTTGCCGTCTGCCAGTTGTCCGTAGAAGATATCTTTAGGGATGCTACCATCTTCCATTCGGCGGACATGGCCAAGCCAGCGTCATCTGCGCTGTCTAAGCAGTGTATACATGCTTTGAAGGCCAGCACGTGACACCTCGACATTTGTCACTTTGTCCTTCCACGAAATACCAATAGAGTGGTGTAAGCGCCGTAGATAGAAGATACTGAGCCTTCTTTCTTGCTTAGCATAGGTTGTCCATGTCTTGCTGCCATATAGAAGTGCGCTGGTGACACAGGCATTATATACCGCAGCTTGATTCTTCACTGTGAGTTTGAAGTTTCCCCAAACACGCGTTGTGGGGCGGGCAAAGGTGACTATAGAGAAACAGAAATTAAGTGGTTTGGCCATCTCATGAGAATGGAAATAAGTATATAAATTAAAAAAGAAAATGGTATAGAATCAGTTTTACGAATTTAACGGTACACAGAAAACACGGGGGACGTTTCGGGGTTCACTCTTCGTCAGCCACAGTTACAAACAGGCGAAAAAGACAAAACGTATAAACAGTCAAAAGAAAAATACCAGAGACCCTGCAGACGCGTAAAAGGGTGAGAAACACAGATAAGAAGACCGATACAAACAGATAAAGAAGTAAACAAAACTTTATTTTTTAAAACAAAATATCTCGTTCAACCCTAATTACGACGTATAGTGTAATAAATTCAACACAATAAAATCAGATTTAAGATATGTAAATATAATATCTTCTTCTGCCCTCCACTCAGTTCAAATACAGTAAATCAAAAGCAAAATTACGTGAATCAATTTGTGCGTGACACCCCTGTTTTAAGAAAGAAACAATAAAAATAAAAAACACACTAATACAAACAAGGAAAAAAAACTGAACAACACTGGTCATGCGCGGAAAAAGAACAATAATAAAGCAGGTAAAAATATGAAACCTTAAAGACATATTAATAAAAGAAATTCAATAATTAACGAACATCAAAAGGAGAAAATGAAATAATAAAACAAATCAATAAAATTATGCTAAAGGAATCCTGCTATAAGATCAGTAGAAGCACTAAATGGTTGTGGATGTCTCGTAGAAAAGCAGAAATGGAAGTAACGTATCTTAAACATGTTTCATGTATATGTTAATTTGTAAAATTCAGTCCATTCCATTTTGTTGTATTTATACATTTGTTTCATAACCAGTTTTACAGCAGAAAAGCCACATGCAGCAAATCATTTCTCTGGAATTTTGACATCTTGTTTCAATTTCTTTTCCTAGTCTTCCATTCTGTGTAAAAATATTTCCTAGGTATCTGAATCCTGAAACCTGTTTAAGTTTGGTGTTGTTGACATGTGTATTAAGTGATGTACTGCTGATTTTCATAGTTTCTGTAAGTGATATGTTAATCTTCGTATTGTATCTTTCACAAGTTGAATTAAGAGATGTGATGATCTATGCAGCATTTTATTGATTTACTTACATGAGAATCGAGCCCGGACCAATTACCACTACGGGCCTACAAGAGTAGAAGATGTGGTTTCAGAGCACAGGGAAGACCACCAGACAAATGGATAAACAACATTACAGAAAACCTGCAGCAACTAGGGCTCACAGCAGCCACTACGACACTTAAGAACGCCAACTTAAGCTCCGCTCTACGCTTCACGACAACAGTGGACCGAAAAAGTAAATATAACCTAGATGTGTTCTCTTCCTGCATGGAAGGCAACTGAAGCGGGCCCATTCTCCTTAGGAAACTATGAAAGGAACACTTTTACATTTATCTATGCTTTCTAATGAAAGCGTATGGATCTTTTGTTTGAAGTTTGAAGAATAAATGCACTACATTATTTTTTCATTCATTCATAACCCTCCACTCCCAAAGGAGCATAGGCCTTCAACAAACACACGCCAAGTCCTCCTGTCACGTGCCATCATCTCAAGTTCTTTCCACGTTCTCCTTATCATTTTCACCTCTGTTTCCAGCTCTCTTCTCCGTGTGCTTCTTGGTCTACCTCTGCTTCTCTTGCCCTGGGGGTTCCAGAACAAGGACTGCCTTGTAATGCTATCAACAGGTTTCCTCAGTGTGTGTCCTATCAATCTCCATCGTCTTCGTCTCATCTCTTGTTCCACTGGCACTTGTCTAGTTCTTGTCATCAGTTCCACGTTGGTAACCTTGTCATGCCATTTTAATCCCTCTATTCTACGCAAGCACCCATTTATGAAAGTCTGTAGCTTTTTGGTTGTTGTCTTTGTTGTTCTCCATGTTTCAGAGCCATACAATAGGACTGACTTCACATTTGAGTTGAAGATTCTTATTTTCGTGTTGGATTCGATTTCTCTTGATCTCCATAAATTTCCCAATGCAACGAAAGCTCCTCTTGCTTTTTGTATTCTTATTTTGATATCACTGTCTGTCCCTCCAACTTTGTCTACATTGCTACCAAGATATGTGTACGATTCTACGTCTTGTATTGGTGTATCTTCAAGTTCAACCCTGTTATCATTACCTGCATTTATTCTCATTATCTTTGTCTTTTCCCTGTGTATTTTCAGACCCAATTTCTGTGACCTCTATCGAGTGTTCTCAATTTGTCCTGCATCTGATTACGGTTATGGGACAGAAGAGCTAAGTCATCAGCAAAATCCAGATCATCCAACTGCTTAGTCAGAGTCCACTGGATTCCATTTCTGTTGTGTGTTGTCGATGTTCTTAACACAGTCTATTGCTAGTAAGAAAAGAAATGGAGACAAGAGGCATCCCTGTCGCACTCCTGTTCTTATCCCAAACGGTTCTCTAAGCTGTCCTTCATGAAGAACTCTGCATGTCATGTCTTTCATTTTTTACTTCATTAAAATTTTTTTTTGTCAACTGCATGATGCCAGTATTGTATATTGTCTTAGTACTTAAAGCCTGAGTCACGCCACTGCACACCCGTCTTGTTCCCGGGGTCTCTGAGGAGACAAAGAAAGAACAGGTCCACTGACACCTCAGGCTTGTCTTAAGAGGTGATTAATATGAGACTGTGCATGAGGCACTCAACCTCGTCACGTTAAAAAACAATTCGTCATAAGCCACCGATGCATATAGACATGACTACTTTGTACAGGAATCCTGCACAGGGACCAGTGGCACTGACACATCCTTGCCCTGTATCAGGGCTTCTTAAAACATTTCGTTTTGTGTGTGCCGTGGATCCCTTTGATTCTCCGGTGAAAGCTACTGATTCCTTAGGAGACAATTTTATTTTTACGTAAACGTATAATTAAACATTTTACATTTTAAACGTTAGGTTAAATATACGGGTACCTAGAATCAGTTCACTCACCCCAAGGAGTCCGTGGACCATAGGTTAAGTAGCCATTATCTATAGGGAGCGAAATAAAAATGGGGATGAAAACGCGATCCGTAATAACACATAATGTGCAACAGCAAGAGAAGAACTTGTTGAGATTTCAGGTGTGTACTTCGTGTAGACTCATGAAGAAATTATCGATGTTTAACTGTGCTCAACTTCTTTATATTTTCAGACGAGTACATCTAATCCGCGAGGCGTGCAGTTGCTGTTGTAATAATACTCTGTGTTCTAATCACTTACTCATCAGCCGCTTCAGCTGGATAACGCTAACATTTCGGTCAATTCTTCCAGCAAATAATGTAAAACCAGGTATCCGGAATCTTGACTTTAGCTTAGAAAGATCTATTTATATCTAGAACAACCGCCAATACTGTCATAGAGATGGGGAACGAAAGAATTGGAAACAAGTCGGAGCAAGATCAATCCGCATCCCTCCAGCTCAAAAATAAAACGTTAACATCACCCTCTTTGTTAACTATATCACCATCATTGATAGTAACATCATCAGTACTGACAACATCCGTCACACAAATCCCACCATTGACATTACGGAGGTGCTGCACCTGGGCCCTGCCAGAAATGTACACCAGTAAGAAAGCAGAGTTCTCAGACTGGTCCAGACTAGCATCTCATAGAACTACAACGTCTTTCAGGCCCGGGAACGCCCAAGTGCTACCAAAGCCATGGTCAGCAGCTATGACCTCCCAGTTTCCTGTCAGAAGCCGGCATCAATGTCTTGAAAGAATCAGCTTTCGAGAAACCATGAAAATGAGCAGTTCATCTTTAACCAATCAAACACCGCCATCATACTGTAAACATTCCAGCTCTACGAACCAAGACTCTCAGAAGTCGTCAGTCACATCAGAGTCCCTTGATGCTGCCCCTGCTACAGCCAGGAAAACTCTCAGAGAAGAAGAGGAGGATGAGACGACGGAAGAGTTGACCGCAGAGGAGGCGGAAAGGCAAAGAATCATTGAAAAGTGTTTGAGCTGGTTGATCAAACTTCCGGCAAAATTCTCTGGAATGTATATCCTTCAAGAACGAGCTCCGATAATGCTTGACTAAGAGCAAGTAAGAGTTAGGGAGCGAGAGAATAACCAGCCAACATCTTGAGGCACAACTTGCTGATGTTTTGAACATTTCGGGGGAAAAAACTGTATAAAAATGAAGCAGTATTTGTTGCGAAACAATAACCTTTTTTTTTTGTGTGAGAACGTACAAACTACCTCTGTAGTCTACTGAGGAGTTCGGCTGACGACGGTTAAAAATACAAAATAACCTTCATTATAATAGTTAACAACAGACATTATTGATTCTTTGTTCCATCACAGCTGTCAATATATTACATACTCCCAAGATCGGTCTCTACTGTTCATCATTATTATCATCATTAAATTATCACAACAACAATATGTCAAACCTTCCTGTCCTGTGCCATCCCTCCAAGATCTTTTAATGTCTCCTTTATCCTATTCACGACTGCTACCAGCTCTCTTCTAGATGTGTTTTGTTTTTATTTCCTTCTTTTTCTTTTACCCTAGGTATTCAGGAACATGAACTATCTTGCAATGCTATCACCTATTTATTATTATTATTATTCCTTTGGCCATAGACCGCCTAAGCAGTCCACAGCCATAACACCTTGCGGCGTCATAGGGCAACAAGAAATTGTCCGTTGTTCCGTCACACCTAAAGGCGTATATTGGTACAACAGACCTTTAATTGTTGTTTTTGTGATCAATGTGACAAGCAAGCGGTTGATCAATCCGCTGTGCCCCGAACTTGCCCTCGTGTGTACTCTACGTTTGCCGCTATAAAACCATTTCACCATGCCTCCCAGACGTCCGTCCAGCCAAAATCTATTCGAGACCGAAGGTCCCTGAAAAAGGGCAATCCGGCACAGGCACAGCACCAACTCGCTGCCTCCACTGCGCTGGGAGGACCCGGCAACCGGGACCACACACAGCCTTGGGAGGACAAAGATCGCCGAAAGGGAAATGCTATCACCTGGGGTCTCTAAATGTCTGTACTAGCCAACACCAGCGTTTTCTTTTCACTTCCTGTCCATTGACGTTTATCAAGCTCTGTTCATCAAATCCACATTAGTGATTGTGTTAAACCATTTGAATCCTTCTATTTAGCGTGAGCAACCATTTATGAAAGTCTGTATCTTTGTGGCTGTCATTTCTTGTGCCTATGTTTCACAGCTATACACGGAGAACAACAGAACTGACAATCAGAAAAATACAGACTGTAATAAATGGTGTTTGACACAGCTTTTACATCACACCTAAATTATTGACGTCAGTATGACAGCAATATTGAAAATAGTTTTAGCGAAAGATAATTACATCGCAAGTAACTTCTGTATGCTTATATAATGACGTCACCTACTTTGGACACATATAAAATAACTTGAGAATATATAGTATAAAGACGGCGGCAGAACGATTTATGTATTTCGGTAATTTTTAAAAAATACGAAGTGGATATTTGTTAACTTAAGGAATAGTAAATCTGTGAGGGCCCTTACACAAGTTAAATGGCGTTTTCGTTAGACAAATAAAAATAATAGTTTCGCTTCAAATTACATCTTTTTACAGGCCATACATTTCTACATTTAAAACACAATTTACAATTTAAACGTCTCTCTCTCTCTCTCTCTCTCTCTCTCTCTCGCTCTCTCTCTCTCTCTCACTTTCTTCCTTTCACTCTCTCTTTCTCTCTCTTTAGCGAAAAGGAAATTAATATTTTAATTAAGAATTCGTATTTTTTTTTTTTTTTACCTAATTAATGTAACAAAACTGCCATCAATGGTACCTATACCTTGTAGCGGTATGGCAGCTTGTGTACCCTGACAATCCCCAGAGCTATGCCAGTGGGAGTTTTACTCCTGGTAGGTTCAACCATGCTGGACTGGTCTGCGTGGGTAGGGGTCAGACAAAAGCTGGTACCCTGGTCCTCCAGGTTGGGGGTTTTAGCACAGGGCCGACACCCCTGTCTGTGTAAAAAATCACACACGTTACGGAAACAGCAATAAATGGAAATACTTTGATGCGGGACGGACATCCGGAGTCTCAGGCTCGTATGACTGACAGTGGTGAAAGCCGAAAGGAAGCCACTGGCATGAAAACGGATGCCCAGACTGCAAAACACGAAACCAGAATTGGTTTTTGGAATGTCAGAACTATGAACGAGGCAGGAAAGCTGAGACAGATTACAGCAGAGATGAGGAACTACAAACTACATATCCTGGGAATAAGCGAGTGCAGATGGACAGGGATGGGGAGAATAAAAACAGCTACAGGGGAAACAGTACTTTATTCTGGTAGAGAGGACGGTCAGCACAACGAAGGTGTAGCCATTATCCTTAAGAAAGGAATGGAAAGATCTCTACTGGAATGGAAACCCATTAACAACAGACTAATAAGAGCAAGACTGAGAGGGAGATTCACCAACACCACAATTATACAATGTTATGCACCAACAAATGACAGCGACGAAGAGATTAAGGACGAGTTCTATCAACAGGTACAAAAGGAAATGGAAACTGTACCCAGGTACGATCTTATTATAGTAATGGGAGACCTAAATGCGAAAGTTGGAACACACAATAATTATAACGAAAGAGTAATGAGGAAATGCGGCAGTGGAACAGTAAATGAGAATGGGGACAAATTAATAAGCTTCTGCAGTATTAACAACCTGGTCATCGGAGGAACACTTTTTCAACACAAAGAAGTGCACAAGTTAACATGGGAATCACCAAACGGACGAGACAAAAACCAGATAGATCACATAATGATCAATGGCAGATGGAGACATGCACTACAAGACGTGAAAGTAAGAAGAGGCGCAGATGTGGGAAGTGATCATCACCTAGTAGTAGCAAGACTGAAGGTGAAACTCAGAGCTGCTGGACCAGTTGCAGTCAAACAGAAAAGATACAACATCACGAAACTTAAGGACCCCCTCACCAGAAAAGCGTTTGTGGTCGACGTAAAGAGACGATATCTGATTACCAAAAGCCAGGAAAGAACAGAGACCGATGATGTGGACCAGAAATTCAACACCATCTCAACAATATATAAAGAAAGCAGCAAGTCATGCTTGGGATTCCAGGAAAGAAAGAGCCAAGACTGGATAACACCAGAAACGCTAAACACCATAGCGAAGAGAAAGGAAATGAAAAGGAAGAAAACAGAAGCTAAGTCTCCCAGGTTAAAGGCAATATATAGTGAACAGTACAGTCAGCTGGACAAGGAAGTAAAACGTCAAACCCGTGCTAACAAAAGGACATTTCTGGATGACCTTGCAAGACAGGCAGAAGAGGCAGCACTGAGAAATGAACAAAGCACAGTTTATAAAATAACTAAAGCTATCAGTGGAAAACGAGGTGCAAACAACATAACGTTAGTAAGAGACAAGCAAGGAAATCTCATCACCACAGCACAGGGGCAGGAAACAAGGTGGGCAGAGCACTTCAGAGAAACACTGAATAAGGAACCACCAGAGACTCAGCTGAATGTTCCTGAGGCTGAAAGTGACTTAGACGTAAATACAGACAGACATTCCACGAAAAGAAGAAATTATCACAGCTATCAAAGGGCTAAAAAATGGAAAAGCGCCTGGTCACGACAATCTGAATGCTGAGCTATTCAAGACAGACCCTGAACTAGCAGCAGAACTATTAGAACCACTATTTGCACAAGTCTGGGAAACTGAGACAACACCAACAGAGTGGAGTAAAGGAACAATTGTCAAATTGCCCAAGAAGGGCGACCTTGCAGACTGCAACAACTGGAGAGGAATTACCCTCCTCTCAGTTCCCAGCAAAATACTAGGCAGGATAATCATCCAGAGAATTTCAAAAGCAGTTGACCATAAACTGAGGAAAGAACAAGCGGGCTTCAGAAAGAACAGAAGATGTGCAGATAATATATTTGCCCTCAGGAACATTATAGAGCAGTGCTCAGAATGGCAGAGACAGCTGTACATTAACTTTGTTGATTTTGAAAAGGCTTTCGACAGCATACACAGGGACAGCCTATGGAAAATTCTGAGGGCTTATGGAATTCCCAGCCGCATTGTTTCCATTATAAAAAGCCTCTATTCTAACTTTACGTGCAGTGTTGGATCGAGTAATGTAACTTTCGAAGTGAAAACAGGAGTACGACAGGGATGCCCCTTATCAACAACATTATTTTTGACAGTCATAGATTGGGTGATGCGCCAGACAACAGAGGGCAGTCCAAGGGGAATTAGATGGACAACGTTTTCTACACTGGAAGATTTGAAATATGCAGATGACATTGCACTGCTCGCGCATTCACACCAACACATTCAAGACAAAACTGATAGACTGAATAAGTATGGCCAGCAGGTTGGCCTGAACATCAATCTGAAGAAGACAGAGGTCATGACACTAAATGTGGGCAATCCTGAGCCAATAACAGTAAGGAACCAGAAGTTAGAACAGACAGACACATTTACTTACCTAGGAAGCATAGTAACACCTGACGGCGGAACAAGCAAGGACATTAACAACAGAATGAATAAAGCGAGAACAGCCTTTGCTATTCTCAACAACATTTGGAAGTCTTCCCAGTACAGCACAAACACCAAATTAAGACTGTATGAGAGCTGCGTACTTTCTGTGCTTCTCTATGGTGCGGAATGTTGGAGAGTAACAGAGAAGGAAATGTCGAAACTGTCCTCCTTCCACACAATCTGCCTAAGGAAAATTCTCCGAATCTTTTGGCCAAACACCATCAGCAACCAAGAACTACTTATTCGGAGTAACCAGGAGGACATGCACACCATCATAGCTGGCAGACGCTGGAGTTGGGTTGGCCATGTCCTCAGAAGGGACCCTGATACCATCGCAAGAACAGCTATGCTATGGACCCCCGAGGGAAAGCGAAAGAGAGGCCGAACAAAAACAACTTGGCGGAGAACTGTGGAAGCTGAGATGCAAAGAATGAACCACAGTTGGGGCACTGTACGAAGGATGGCCGCCGACCGAGCAAAGTGGAATCAATTTGTTGCTGCCCTACAAGACGCCACCAGGCGTGATGGCCGCTGACTGCTTTGACGGTTGGCGGTTATGGATCAAAGAAGAAGAAGAATGTAACAAAATGTACATCAAGTTTAATTGTAAAGTCAGAAATTGAAAATTCTATCTTACAGTAAAGTCAAAGCTTGTGTTAAAGATGTCTTAGGTCAACTAAACCAGGGGTTATCAACCTTTTTATGCTCATGCCCCCACCCCCTTCTTAGCCTCATTTACTTCTGTTCCCCCCCCCCCCAGATAGTCACTGTTAGCTGGGAAAAGGTACTTTACCCTCCTACTGTGACCCCTAGAAATGGCCCACGTTGAGAACCACTGAACTAAACGATCCCAGCTAATTTGAGTAGGTTTAGTATCATCTTATAGTTCCACTGGGATCTTGGAGGAGACAAAGGAAGAATACACTTTCCTCCTTCAGGCATTCATAATAGGCGACTACTATGAACGAACGAACAAACGAAATCTTTATTTCATCAGGGTAAAGAAATAGGCATAATTGCCTTTTTACATTTCTGCCCTTCAATACAATTTTCAGCGTGTTAAAAATTAAAATATTAACAACTTCAGACAGGATCAATTAATATTATCATCACAATCAGAAACTTAGCACACACAAGTACATTTACTCATAGTCATTCACGCACATAGAGAGAGGGGGAGAGAGAGGGGGGAGAGAGAGAGAGATGAGAGAGAGAGAGAGAGAGAGAGAGAGAGAGAGAGCAATAAAGCTACTTAATATAAAAAAATCAATTTAAAATGAAAATATTACAATGATAGTTAAATGCTCGTGGAAACGTTGAAATAACTGCAGTGGGCTAGCAACCTCATTATATAAAACATGTTTCTATAGAAACCACCTTTACAATAGCACATGAATGATTTGGAGTAGGATTACTACCAGGCGGGGACTAGTTGTAGTTGTAGTTGTAGTTGTAGTTGTGGTTGTAGTTGTGGTTGTGGTTCCGTGCTCTAAGGAAAATGAAATAACAAAACAAGTTAATAAAACCCTGCTAAAAGAATCCTGTTATAGACGAAAGTGAAAAAGATTGTGATGAATTATAACACATAGGGGTCGTCCACATATGACGTCACGCAATTTTTGCCATTTTTACCCCCTCCCTCCCATGTCACATTTCATCACAAAAACCCAGACCCCTACTAATGTGAAGTCACAATTTTTTTCTTTTTTTCTTATAACGAAAAATCAACAACGTAATCGAATGTAAAATAGTTATCTAGTCATCATCATCATCATCATCATTATCACCACCTTTCAACTCCCTAAAGAGCATATGCTTTATACCAAGTCTTCCTGTCACGTGCCATCAGCTCAATGTCTTTTTTATCTTCTTCATGGCATTTATGTCTGTCACCAGTTCTCTTCTCCGTGTATTCCCTGTTCTTCCCCTGCCTCTCTTACCCTGGGGATTCCAGAACAAGGACTGACTTGTAAATCTATCAACATGTTTGCTCAGTGTTGTGTCTTATACATCACCACCGAAATCTTCTCATGTCTGGTTCTTCTGGCACTTGTCTGGTCCGTGTCATCAGTTCCACGTTAGTGATCTTGTCATCAGTTCCACATTAGTGATCTTGTCATCAGTTCCACATTAGTGATCTTGTCATCAGTTCCACATTAGTGGTCTTGTCATCAGTTCCACATTAGTGGTCTTGTCATCAGTTCCACATTAGTGGTCTTGTCATCAGTTCCACAGTAGTGATCTTGTCATAGCACAACAATCCTTCTATTTAAGCAAGCACCCATTTATAAAAGCGTCTGCCGTGAGAGCTCAGGCCTCTCACGGCAAAAGTAGCAAGTTGGAATGACGGTGGTGTTACGCTACAGTCTTTCTGCTGTTAATGGCTACCTGACTCTACTCTTGGGTCAGGAAAGGCAACCTTAAGCGAGGATGGGAGATCATTACTTCACCTCTCGACGCTTGATCTAGTATTTTGAAGTCTGAAACCCTTCACTCCCTTCTGTAGTATCTGCTACGAGACTTTTTTTTACCCATTGATAAACGTTTAACGCTTTTTGGTTGTTATTTTTGTTGTTCACCATGTTCAGAGCCATACAATAGGACTAACTTGACATTTGAATTGATTCTGATTTTTGTGTTGGACGTGACTTCTTTTAATCGCAATACATTTCTATGATTTCATCGACTGTTGTCGCGATGGTGATAACCTGAAACTGTTTTTAAATCTAATTTTAATCAGCACAATCTATTTAGTCTGCATTTTATTTTCTAAGGTGTGTATTGCATTATTTAAAAAAGAAATATATAATTAAAAACAATTTAAACCAGATAAAGGTTATAACAACTATCCGACATTTCAGCTGAGATTATGTCGTAAATTTATTTTGAGAGAAAGAGTCTTAGAAATAGTAGTCCGGTTTAGAGTGTAGAATGATGGTGAAAAAAAGCTCAGTGCTAGAAATGTAGAGATTAAATATGATACTCCACAGAGTGCTGGAGGAGAGTAAAGACAGACTTATTTACGACAAATCGTTTCTCTCAATCTTCTCTTCCACTCTCCTGGTCAAACAATTATTTGCCAGTTTTCCAGACACACACCTGCTCTCACACCGATTTGGTGCTTCAAACACACAGACGACGTGGATACAACTATCTTCAACAAATAGGGGAAATTTTATGGGCTTAGGGTAGTCCAACACAGTAACGATTTAGTTTATGATGTTTATTAAAGTTAAAAAAAGACAATCACTAAAATAATCAATTGTTTACAACAAGAATTGTCAAAATTACAGAAAATGCAAATAACAAGGTAGGGAGGGGGGTGAAGAAGATTGGTATCGACTAAGCCCGTCCCGCTTATTAGACAAAGATAAACCCAGTCCAAAGATAGATAGTTATCAGGAACGTAGGTAAGTTAACCTAACAGTAAAGTTAATTACTCTGAAAAGAGGTGTTACAAAATTAGGTATAGGTGGTAGAAAAAAATCCTGTTCTTCCCAATTGTTCTTCCCTTTACTAAGCAAATGAAAAGGAGGGGGTTTTTAAACAGAGTTAACAAATTATCAACTATCCCACTTAAATGAACAATGTAGGGTATACAGAAAAGATATATATTACCAGGTAAGCAAGTTAACAAAATGGTTACAAAAAAGATTTAATTTCCTGTCATTCATACACGCGCGTGAGGATCCACACTCATATACACACACACTCACTTACCGATTGCAGCATCAGACAATCCATAGAATTATATAAACAACAATTACTGTTGACAAGTGAAAATGTCTAGTACTTCGATGTCCCGCCCCAGATGTCGCGAGATTTGCTGATAGCGAATATTCCCACTAATCGCCGGACTTGAAGACTCAGAGTTATTATGTTTTATTAAAAGAAAAGGAGTCTATGGGATGGCACTGACACAATTCAATACAGGGGTGAAAATGAGGTCTCTTTAATTTCGCTGCTCGAGGTAAAATTCCTTCAAGGCGTGATGATAGCAACTGACCGGTATGGTTTAAATCCAGTGAGGAAAAATTAGGCTCAGTCACAGTCAGGTAAATAGGTATTCTCTCACAGTAGAGCCGTAAATAAGTTATCGCTACTGGCACTGTTCATCTTCCAGTTTATATTACAGATTGTAATTAAATTTGATGAGTTATTTTTAAAAAGTTCTTGGGGGTGCTTTCTTTCATGTAATTGATAGCTAGGTCGCATCGGACCGCCACAAGAATTATATTTAAAAATGTTCCATCAATATATCTGGAAGTTAAGAACCGAGTCTGAAAAGGACTCTGTATGATTTCTTTATTGCTTTCTTTATGCTGGGATCGCACAGGTTACGATCACTCTGTATGAAAGAAAAAAAAGACATGTAATATACCGAAAACAAATAACCTGTCTAAAGCGCGATGAATTTCCCGTTAAGACTATTTTATATACGCTCGCGTATTTAATTATTTATTTAATAAAACACTGTGCGAGTTTTAGTGGTTAAACACACATCTATAAATATAGGACTTAACTAAATTTATTAAATTATAAATTCCTTCGCGACTTTAAAAGTTAATTTAAGCATTTAACATCTATTATCTTTTGGAAATAATATAGCAGGTATATCATTACATTTACAACTGGAACTATTGAGATGGTTTAATTTAATAGATTTAAATTAACACAAAATCCAGTGAATTAGAATGAATGAACTAGACCACTGATCACTTTACACAATATATATTACCGCTTTGCACAGAATAGAATTCACTGCAAATATGTATAAAATCCATGGGATAATCTAGCAAGATTTCAAATATAGCTAGTGCTTCTGTTAAGTTCTGGCCAGCGAGTGATAAAGTGTATTTCTACAAGGTCTGTATATCTAGAATGAAATGAAAGATGAGTGGGACATGATAAACTTGACAATTTTTTAGATCTCAGAAGACTTTTGGGGATCTGACCGCCAGACCAAAGAGAGAAGCCGCCCCTGGCCTCTCGTATCTTCGCTCGCTGCTTGCGTCAGCTTTCCCCGTTCGCTCCCACTGCGATCGGTTCCGTGTTTAACACCGAGATGCGAAATCGTTTCAGGGACCACTACTGTCTTTGATAGCATGCCGCACAGAATAGAATTCACTGCAAATATGTATAAAATCCATGGGATAATCTAGCAAGATTTCAAATATAGCTAGTGCTTCTGTTAAGTTCTGGCCAGCGAGTGATAAAGTGTATTTCTACGTGGTCTGTATATATCTAGAATGAAATGAAAGATGAGTGGGACATGAGAAACTTGACAGCTTTTTAGATCTCAGAAGACTTTTGGGGATCTGACCGCCAGACCAAAGAGAGAAGCCGCCCCTGGCCTCTCGTATCTTCGCTCGCTGCTTGCGTCAGCTTTCCCCGTTCGCTCCCACTGCGATCGGTTCCGTGTTTAACACCGAGATGCGAAATCGTTTCAGGGACCACTACTGTCTTTGATAGCATGCCGCCCGTCCTTCCTGAGATCTCCCCCCCCCCCCCCCCCCCCCCCCCTCTTCCCCCCCCTCCCCCCCCCCCCCCCCTCCTCCCCCCCCCAGTCTGTGTCTTTCTTCTGACTGCTCTGGTCCATCTTGCGAGCGGTTTAGTGTTCGCGCGGAGATGATAAATACCTGCGAGAAACTAGCTTCTCTGCTCGGGGATCGTCTCAGTGTCTTTAGATCTCATGCCGCCTACTAAGTGAGTCCCGGTGGAATCGGTTCGCTCTGGCGAAACCAAAAAGTTACAACAAATGTTCAGGGGTTCTAATGTTATGAAAAGCTAAAGTCCCTTTAATCATCCATCAAATCAGGGAAAATTCACTTGTCGAACTAGACGTACGTCACAGATTATAATGTTTAACTAGTAAATATATCCGGGGAAAGAACTAAAGCTAACGTCTTAACCTTTCAGCATCTGCAGCACATTTAGAAAACTGAGAAACTCATTTTCTTGATTCTGAATGAAGTTATTGTAATCATTTTTTTAAAGTTTTGTTTAAAAAAAAATTATCTCGCTTTTTTCAAGGGATGTAATTTATACTCTTCCCTGTCAAAAGGAAACAATCAAACGGCAAAAAAATAATAATTTCGATTGTTGACACTTTACTATGTGCTTTCTACTTATTATTTAAAATATAACTGCAACTTTACTGGAGAAAAAAGATGCACGTTACATTGAGCGTCGTGCAGCTTAGTGCAAAGGCCAGAAGAGCACGACTTTTATATAATTTTCAGACTGCAATTTTGGTGGGAAAAAGTTTGTGACTGACGTCCATGAAGGCACGCCTGAGAGAATTAAATATATAGGGAAAATAAGTTGTCCACGAGGGAGGTGCTATCTATTACGGCTAAAAGCTAACTATTGCAGATAAAAGTTAACAAATGTGAATAAAAGTTAACTATTGCGGATAAAAGTTAACTATTGCGGGTAAAAGTTAAATATTACGGATAAAAGTAGAAACATGATTTATGTAAGAAGTGAGTATGACTTATTTTTTTGTGACGTCACATTTTTCCAAAAATCTCCTCATTGTCACACAACGTCACAAAATTTAGACCCCGCCACCTTTTTTTCACTGCGTGGCGTGGCGTCGTATGTGGACGACTTCATATATCGCCAGCTCCGTGGTTGACTTGACCTTCTATCATAATATTACACATGTAAAAACAAGGGAGATAAACGTAGAGTGTCATTAACTATAACAATGTTCAGAGCTGTTAAATTTGTCAACTGTGTATGAAGCAATTATTATTTTTATTTTAAATAAAACTTTGCCTCGTTTTGGCGAGGCGTGTTTCCCGTTCAACCTAGCCGGTTATATTAAGGTAGTGTCGAAATATAAAAGACCTTTATTTTACTATAGGGGGTGCGAGGGGGGCGGTCAGCCACGGGTGACAGTCAAGAAGGGGTGCCATTGGACACTATTATGATAGAATTTACTGTTACAAATATGCTTGCAAGAGTTTTTCTTTATGGCAGGAGGGTGCCAAAGGTAAGATCCGCCCCGGGTGCAAAATATGTTAGGGACGCCTCTGCCTTTAGGTCTTGTTCTAATTAATCGCGTTTCTGATTTGTAACAACTATGCAAGGTGAATGAAAAGTTTTGTTTACAACCAGCGCGCAACAGGAACAGTATTCATACCTTCAATTATTGCTGAGGGAGACTGCACACTTTTGGGTTTGCCCGGAGTGCAGGGATGTCGATTCCGATTTTAAAAAAACAACAACAATAACAATATGACTCTCTGGAACGACACGGTAAAGAGGGGAGGTAGACGTAAAGAGGGGAGGTTAAGAGAGGTAAAGAAGGGAGGTTAAGAGAGGTAAAGAGGGGAGGTTGGGAGCCGCGCTGGTGTAATGGTTAAGACGTTGCGCTAGCGACCAGGTTTTCAAGGTTCAAGCCCGGGTGCCGGCATTTGTAGGAGTGTCATCGACCGGGAATTTGACTGAATAACCTGAACGGCTCCTGCAGATAAACCCTCTGTGAATGGGAAGGTGCGAAGCTCCTGACCGGGTTGGAAGGAAAGTCAACTGTCTCCCCAGCCTCGCAATGACATGTCATTGGGCCAAAAGGGCTGGAAAGCTCGAGTGCCGCTGGTTAGAAAATAAAACACAAAAAAAAACACAGAGGGGAGGTTAAGAGATGTAAAGAGGGGAGGTTAGGAGAGGTAAAGAGGGGAGGTTAAGAGAGGTAAAGAGGGGAGGTTAAGATTCTTAATAAGAAAGGCCTGTTCACTTTTACTTACCATTTTCGCATATGCTGTTAAGTGTTGTGGGGAGAATCATTTTTAGCTATTGTTTTCTGTTGTACACGAGGTCCGCGCGTTTGCTCAGGGCTAAACTGCTCTTATTCCAGGATTTCTTAAACATTGTCTGGCCACTGTCCTCTCAGGCGCCTCATTCACATGTCCTGAAACCAAATCTTTAGTTGCGACTGTAGTTGATTTCGTTGCCTTGTGGCGAATAATATATGGCGATCGAATTTCACATTCCTCCTTTCTTTTTAATCAGTGATCTGGCAATAACTTTTACCCCTTATATTTGTTCATATGCTTTCTTAGCTGGCAACTGTGTGCTTAGCATTCTCGTCAAGAACCATAATTCTGTCACGGTGTACAAACTACTGTATGTTGTATTTTCCCTTCTACAGCTGATTTGTGGTGCGGCTCTCAAAGCTTTTTGGTTAGACTTTTTCCACCGCAAGCACTGGCGGATCTACTATGAAACTAATGAAGCTTAAGTTTCAGGGCCCCTAATCCCGGAGGGGCCCCAAAAGCGACTTTAGTCCACATTGCTTAAAAATGTTGGGTCTACTTATGAGATGGGGTTTTTTAAAAATAATAATATTAATAACATAATGTAATTCAATACAAAATAATAGTTAAAATAAAAATTAAAAGGTTATTAAAGTATCATGTAGGCTAGCCGTAAAGTAAAAAACGCTTTCTCAGAAAGTAGACCTACATTTTTTTTCCTTTTAAAGCATGCGACAATAGTCGCACGACTCAAATTGATTAATTTTTTGTTGTATATATTTCAACAATCCCAAAGTTTGAGAGTCAGTAGCACAGATGTTGTAAAGGTGGAGTGTCGCGGTAAGTTGGCTGTTCTGCTGTGGCTAATGTAATTTTTTCCCTTTTTAACAGAGGCCAAGACCCTAGAGGAATAACAATGAGTTCACGAAAGTACTTAAGTGGATACCAAAAACGCAAACTCAAGGAAAAGCGATCTGACGAAATCTCTAAATGTCAAAAACTAACAAACTATTTGGCAATGTCAAGTTTGTCAACACCTACAGTTGAAACAAGCCAAGCAAACACCATTGAAGCCACTGATAATGCAAAAACTGTGGGAGCTCTTTCTAGCAATATTCAACCCACTGTTGACGCTTTTGTTACAGATGACGATCACAGTGGTCAACATGACGATCACAGTGGTCAACATGAATGTACCGCGGAAGAGACTGAGCAGACACATGAAACAGGATGCGAATTCAGTGATTTCAAAGAATACAGTGACCTCGAAAACTGGCCCATAACAGCTGATAATGATTTCATACAGAATTGTTTAATGCAAGACAGGATTTTTTCAAAATAAAAAACCAGATGATGTATATACCAAATCAAGCAGGGTTTACAACGAGCAAAACAGAAGTTTCTCAAACAAATATTTTGAAAAGAGATTGAAAAATGGCCAGACTGTGATGAGATCCTGGTTAGTTTACTCAAAGAGCAAAGGCTGTATATACTGTTTTGTTTGCAAACTCTTTTCTAAATGCCAAACATCACTTACAACAGGTGGAGTTTTTGACTGGATGAATGAACTCAGAACTCTGGAGAATCATGAAGACAGCATGGAACAAGAGGGCGATGTTGTGTTGGATAACAAGAAAGTCAAATAAAAATACTGTGGAACAGCAACTTGAAGAACAGATAACAAAAACCATACAGTACTATTTTGAAGAACAGAAAAGAGTTGTAGCTGTTATAAAGTTTTTAAGTGAAAGAGGTTTGGCATTTAGAGGTCATGAGGAGAATTGGGGCTAACTAGATAATGGAAACTTCATGGGGCCATTGAACTTATTGCAGAATTCGACCCGTTTTTATATGAACATCTCGAGAAATGTAAAAATGAAAAAGTAAATTCTACTTACCTATCCAAAACCGTGTTGAGGAAGTGATAGAAATTATGGGAAAACATGTGCAAGGTGAAACTGTGAATCAAATCAACAACCTAGACACCAAATACTACTCTATTATTGTTGACTCTACGCCTGACCTGACACATGTTGACTACCTGGTAATTGTGCTTCGATACTGCTATAATGGAAAACCCTGTGAGAGATTTTTAAATAAACAAACAACACACAAACGTATGATCAGGCACTCAGTAGGAAAATAAAGAAGTGAGAGATTTTTAACATTTTTACCTATAGAAAACCATTCATCCGCGACCTTGTTCAACAAAATACAACAAGTCCTGGGTGAACATAAGCTTTCACTTGAAAATATTCGTGCTCAGTCCTACGATAATGCATCTAACATGAAGGGCTCGGAGAAAGGGCTGCAAGCACTCTTTAAATACATTGACAGTTACGCACAACTCCGCCAATGCCGGTCCCAAGCCCGGATGAAAAAGGAGGAGGGCGGCCTGCATGGAGGCCGTAAGGAGGCAGCCCCTCCACCATGCAAAGGCACAACAGGCCAATCACCTGTTTGCTTTAAATCATGATTACGCGAACTACAAGAGAGAAAACCGGACTGATTCTAAAGGCGACGAACTGGAACGGACTACGGACTACGACTTATGGAACTTGGAACACAAGAAGTATAAATGGGAAGGAAGAGGAGCTGGTGGAAGAGATGAAGAAAGCAAAACTAGAAATCCTGGCTATAACGGAAACGAAGAAAAAAGGACAAGGAGTCATGGATCTCGATGGCAACACGCTGCTCTACAGTGGTGTACCCATATCTGAAAGGGCTAAAGGGGGCGTGGGTTGCATTGTGGCCCAAAATCAAAAAGATAGTATCAAGGGATGGAACTTTGTCTCGGAGCGCATTATGGTTGTAAAACTAAAAGAAGGAGAAACCATAGTCAACCTGGTCATAGTGTATGGGCCAAATGAGGATGAGAGAGCAGAGGTCAAGGAGGAATTCTTCGAGCTGCTTCAAAGGACAGTGGATGACTGCCTAGATGAAGTTATTATGCTCGGAGATTTTAATGCCAGAGTTGGAAATGACCATGCTAGATGGGGTGGAGTTATCGGAAGATATGGAGAAGATACTCTCAATGACAATGGAAAGCGACTCCTTAGATTCTGCAGTGAGCAGAATCTGATCATTACAAACACAAAGTTCCCCCATAAGCGCATACATGCATACACTAGATGTGAACCAACCAAGAATGAGAAGTCAGTGATCGACTATGCCATTGTTCGGAGAAGCTCATTCAGATATGTCCGAGATGCAAGAGTCTGGAGGGGGCCAGAGATTGGAAGTGATCACTACCTGCTAACAATCAAACGAACAACTGAAAGAGTTGCTCAGCCTAGGAACTGCCCAACATCACGCAAGAAACCAAGTAAACGAGCAGGAGAAATGAGCATTAGGACCTACAAGCTGAGAGAGCCAGAAATTAAGACCAGATATCAGGGGCTTATTGCTACAGCAGTGAGCAACACAGAAGAACGACCTGATGACTTGGAAACCCTCTGGAATAAATTCAAGGATATCATAAAGACAGCTGCTGCAGAAGCATGCGGTGAAGTCCGACTTGGGAACCAGAGAAAGAGGACACCTTGGTGGACAGAGGAAGTCAAAGAGAAAATAAGAGAGAAGAAAATGGCATGGAAACAATACTTAGGAGCTAAAAACACAACAGGACAAATGGAAAAATATAGAGAATATGTGACACTCAGAACAGAAGCAAAGAACAAAGTGCTAGCAGCAAAACAGAAGTCCTGGAAGAATTTGGAGAAAAGCTAGAAAAAGATGCACAAGAAAACCAGAAATTGTTCTATAAGACCCTAAAGAACATGAGGAAAGAAAAACAATGCCCTCTCAAATTTATAAAGGACAAGCAAGGCAAATTGCTTACTGCCCCAAAGGAAGTAATGGAAAGATGGAAAGAATATTTCTCAGAACTCCTGGATGGTGAGCATGATGAAGCATCAGAAATGATAACCACTGACACAGAAGAGGAAACCAATGATGGTGAAGATGACATAAAGATGGAAGAACTGAGGGCAGCACTAGAGAAAATCAAGATGGGCAAAGCAGCAGGGCATGATGGTATAACACCAGAAATGGTTAAGTACATGGGAGCATCAGGCGACCTATTACTCTTAAAGGTCCTACAGGCAGCATGGTGCAACAAGACCATACCAAAGGATTGGGAGATTGCCATCATAACACCAATTTTCAAAAAGGGTGACAATCGACAATGTGGAAACCATAGAGGCATATCCCTTCTCAGTGTCCCTGGTAAAATCTACTCTAGAATCCTAGAGCAGAGACTCCGACGCCTAGCTGAGCCACAATTGGATGAGGTCCAGTGCGGATTCCGAGCAAACCGAAGTACTCAAGACCTAATCTTCACACTCAGACAGCTGAGTGAAAAGGCCCTTGAGTATAAGAGTGAGATCCATCTTTGTTTCATAGATCTGGAAAAGGCGTTTGACAGGGTCCCCTGGAGCAAACTTTGGGACTGTTTGGCAAGGAAGAATATTCCAGCACCTCTGATTCATGCTATACAGAGCTTCTACAAGTCTTGCAGAAATTATGTGAGGACAGCAAACCATAAGTCAGAAGAGTTCAGGACCACCACTGGTGTAAGACAAGGTGATATCCTATCACCTTACCTCTTCATACTCCTTATGGACGATGTCATCAAGGCATGTAAGGAGAGAACAAGAAAGTATTCAGTGGGGTACTGGAAGATGAGACAGGTCTATATTTCGGAGCTGGCATTTGCTGATGATGTTGCCCTGATTGCTAAATCAGAGGCACATCTCCAATCCAATCTGCAAGTCTGGAAGGAAGAGCTGGAGAAGAGAGGGATGGTCATAAGCAGCTCTAAAACAAAATCCATGGTGATATCACGAGAAGAAAGAAAACATCAGATTAAGTTGGGAGAACAGGTCCTGGAGCAGGTCGACCACTTTAAATATCTCGGAGCTATTATAGACCGAAAGGGAGGCATCAAAGAAGAGTTGGCAACTCGAAAAGCAGCGGCTGGGAGACTTTTTCAGGCCATAAATCGTGGATTCCTCAGCAAGAAAGAGGTTGGTAAGAAAACGAAGATGGCTGTATACCGCTCCACCTATGTCCCAGTCTTGACATATGGATGCGAGTCGTGGGCAATGACTACAACCCACAAAAGCCAGATCCAAACCTCAGAAATGAGGTATCTGAGGAAAGTGGTTGAAGTAACAAGAAGAGACATGGTCCGCAACCAGACGATCCGTCAAGGCCTAAAATCCCATCCGCTGCAGACCCAAATAGAACAGTCCCCAACTAAGATGGTTTGGCCATGTCTGCAGAATGGGAGAAGATCGGCTACCACGACAAGCATGGGAAACAAAGAGCCAGGGATCCAGACCTCCAGGACGACCCAGAGTCCGCTGGGAGGACAACATTAGACAATCTTTGAAGGACCGAGGACTAGAATGGAACCAGGCCAGGAAGAAGACAGCTGATAGAATGGTCTGGCGCTCTCTCTTCCAAACCTCTACACCTCACGGTAGAAGGGGAACGACTAAGTAAGTAAGACAGTTACGCACACTATGTACCATCTGTAGCCCATTCACTTAACCTTGTTGGAGAAAAAGGCAGTGTCTACTGTACCTGAAGTTGTTGACTATTTTGCAGGAGCTGTATGTTTTCTTTTCTGGGTCTCCACGAAGATCGGGGATTTTAAACACACAGGGCAATCTACATTTTTCTCTAAAGAAACTAGATGGTCTGCACACTATGAAGCAGTCCGGGCAATTAAAAATGGATATATGGGTATTTTACAAACTCTCAAACATATTTTTGAAGACTCAGAAGAGAAGCCTGAATGTAAATGAGGTGCAAAGAATTTATACAACACGTTGGTACAGCTGGAATATGCTATTTTAACAGTCGTTTTGGGAAGAAGTACTGGAGCGTTTTAACAAAACAAGTAAGAAACTCCAAACCCCTGGTTTTGATGTATTTGAAGGTTATCTTCTGCTTTCATCTTTACTTTCGTTTGTTAAAGAACTCAGAGAAAATTCAGCAGATAGGATTGCACACTATGAATCACAAGCAAAAGGTTTGCGTGAAGATATCACTTCAAGTTATTCTGATGCTTCGAAACGCATTGTTACAAGAAAATTTTCAGATGGAACAAGGGGTATTGCTTCTTTGAGAGGAGCTGACAAATTTAGGATAGAAGTTCTAAATCAACTGGATGACTGCTTGATAATCCAGTTACGCAAGAGGATTGACCCATATGAGCAGATTGTGAAAAGGTTCAAGTTCCTCTCAGAATTGGTGAACAATTCTGAAATTGATGAGGGCAGTATTAAACTAATAATATCGTATTACAAAGATGATATTGACCACAAATTAGTAAACGAGTGTTATCAGTTCAAAGAATATTTGCACCTTAGGAAATCCCAGAACACAGAAGAAAACACGCCATCTAAAATGCAATGCGCAGAAGTTCTTCAGCTTATTTGTGAGCAACACCTAATTGAAGAGTTCCCCAATATTACTACTGCGCTTAAGCTGTACTTGACAATGCCCATCACGAGCTGTGAAGCAGAAAGGAATTTTTCAAAGCTATCCTTTATGTGGTGAAGTGGGATGTTATAAATATTTATAAGGGACTTAGTGTACTGACTGAGATCAGCTGTGAAGGTATATATATATCTAATAAGAGTAGTATATTATATATATAACCTTACTTGCTACCACATATCTATATATCTCAGTCAGAATTATTCTGGAATAGTGTGATGCTACGTTATGTGTCTAGGGTATGAGTATGGTGAAGTGCAAGTCACAACAACAGACAGATAAACAATTTAATTTAATCCACTACTCTTGACAACACTGTGACACTCACATACATATAACACTCTACAAAGATATCTTAAAAGAGTCACTGATAAACTTTCAAATAACAATATGTATTCATTACTGGCATGAATGAATATGTGTCCTGATTCAACTACAAGGGAACCAGGAATCACAATCAATTTAAATTACAAGTTATGTACAGAATGTATTTAATATGAATATTGTAGTGACATATATTAGTACAAATGTTCTATGTGTGTCAGTTGTGTAGTAGTAAAATGAGGTAATACTGGTTTTGTTTTGTTCAAGCTCTGTTGGTATTGGTCATCATGACTTCAATAGTTTGTCTTTAGGGACTATTATTGGAGATGTTCACAGTTCCTGATTTTAAGACAAGTAAATTCCCCTCTGAATGGTATTTTTATAAAGTTATTTCAAGATGAGGGGACATAATGTTGAGCTCAGCTGGCCAACTCTGCTTATCTTGAGTGATGGCGGCAGGAGAGGACTCCTCTGCTCGAATTCTCTTCTGGGCTCTGGAGACACCTCACTGATAGCTAAAAGGACCAAGGAGTATGCTGTCCGACACTGGATTCAGCAAATCTCTGACCAGATGCTGCTCAGTACCATCAAGACCACTGTCCCACAATTCATACGAATAACACAGATACGTTGATTAGCAATGAATTCTGGCACAAACTGGCACAAATTCCTATCTGCTTATGTTCCAGGCTTTTATTTTACACAAATATGAGCTGGCTTCAACGCACTGATGCTTTATCAAGCTTCTTTAAACAAGTGGTCTCGAACTAACGCTCCCAAGTGTGTATATCAGCGAGACTGGCCAATGAGCCACGTTTCGACAAGTGTTTGAAAAAATGTTATCTTTTCCCGTCTCCCCTAACAACCAAGATAGTATTTATAGCCCGACCAATCGTGGTTAGGCTTTCATTTGTTGCGCTCCAATCAATTTGAAGTTTACATGGTAGGCTATTTCTGTAACGTAAATTTTTTTCAAACACGTTAAAAAAAAATCTTATGAGCAGAAATGATTTTATGCTGTCAGGCACCCCCAATATTTTATTTTGGGTATAATTTATTAATTCCTGGACTATTTGCGTAACGTTTTACATATTATTTGTCAGCAAGCCCTAAGGAACCCAAAAATACTAATTTAAAGGAGCTACGTGGTTGCGTTCAAAATATGCAATTTCTTCTACCTCCTGTTTCGAAGATGTGCTGTCTGGGTACTGTTATGTGTTCAAACGTAAACCCATCTATTGTTATCTTTTCTAATAAGAGTCTGTTATGATTTATAAACCTAACTCTGGGAAAGGGTAGTGTATTTTATCACTGTCCGTCTGAAAAAGTTAGTGCTTGTAGACTTACACGCGTGATGCCAGCATTTGTATATCGCGCGTCGCGTGTTGCATGCGTTCCTGATTTTCAGCCCTCCCCTCTCGCTATCCTTTTGTCCATCTGTTCGTTCGTTTTGGTAACGTAATATAATTAATGTTAGGATTAATTTAGGTCATTACGCAGGGCCTCTCAATGTTTTTTCTTAGAAATGCAGCACACGTTTCATTGAAGAAGGCGGGTAATAATACAGTAAGCTTTTATATCAACGTGAAAGCGTTACAATTTGCAGACGAAGCAGAAAACAAGGGGGATTTCGAGTACATTCTTTTAGACAGCACTGTTATTTTCCCATTGCTCTTCTCTTTATTAATTTTATTTGTTAGGCTTTATATTTACCTAATAATTTATATATGTGGATTAGAATATTTCATGACACCTCCCCTCTTAAAACAGACATTATATGTCAGTCCTTTATTCTATATACACATAGAGAAATTTATTATTATTTCTGGGGTTTACGGTGATTCTCATCACACGGATGGCGGCTTAAAAAATCCGCTCCCAGATTGGTTTTTCCAGATATATATTCAATGCTAAAATTATATGGAGCCAGAAGCAAAGACCATCGGAGTAACCTAGAGTTTTCATGCTTAGCCTGTGCTAAAAAACGATAAAGGTTTGTGGTCAGTTTGCAACTTAAATGCCTTCCCATATAGATAAATATTGAATTTCTTTATTGCCCATATTACTGCAAGACATTCTTTTTCGCTAGTTGAGTAGTTGATTTCAGCTTTATTCAACTTTCTGCTAGCATATGCCACTGGGCTTAATTCCCCATCCAATGCATCTGATTTCTGTAGTAAAGTTGCACCTAGCCCAATATTACTTGCATCCGTCCTTACTATGAATTCTTGACTTAAGTCAGGTAATTTCAAAATGGGTTTACTTGTGAGCTTTTCCTTCAATTCTTGGTAAGTCATTTCACATTGTGGTGTCCATGTAATGCGATCTGGAAGTCCTTTACGTGTCAATTCAGTTAACGGTGCACATATGGAATTAAAGTTCTTGATATACTTCTGGTAGAAACCACATAATGAGACAAAGGATCTCACGTCCTTCTTGGTTTGTGGTCTCGGGGCTTTCTGTAGTTTCTCTAAATTCTTTGGGTCAGGGGTCATGTTTCCCTGATAAACTGTGTGTCCCAAAAATTCCAATTCTTTACATCCAACGCAACATTTGGTTGGTCGGGCTGTTAAATTTGCCTCCCTAAGTCGATCAAACAGCATGTTCAGAGAGTCAATGTGTTCCTCAAATGTTTCTGTTGCTATAAGGATATCATCCATAAAATTTGTTATACAGGGATTATTCAGAGGATCCAATAATTTTCTCATCATTCTAGAGAAGACACTAGGCGCATTCTTCAATCCAAATGGCAATCTATTAAACTCATAGTGTCCTTCTGAGGTACTAAAAGCTAGGTATGGTCTAACCTCAGGCTTTACTGGAATCTGATAGTATCCTTTACTCAGATCCACTTTTGAGAAATATTTAGCTTTATTTAGTCTGGCAAACAGCTGATTTGTATCCGGCAATGGATCCACCTGTCCTTCTGTAATAGCATTCAGTCTCCTGTAATCTATACAGAGTCTATGTTCTCCAGAGGGCTTCCTTAAGAGTACCACCCCGGAACTATACGAAGACTCACTGTGCGAAATAATTCCTTCCTTCAATAGATAGTCTATCTCTTCCTTCAAAGCTTTTTCCTTAGCAAACGGAATCGAATATGGTTTCATACAGACAGGTGTGGAGTCTATGAGTTTCATATCATATTCCAATAGGTTTGTATGCCCTGGTCGGTCTGTTAACACCTCTGCATGATTATTTAGAACCTGTTGCACTCTCTCTTTCTGAGTTTTCGTTAAATGTGTACTGATTTTCACCTGTGCTGCTGTCTCACAGGGGTGTAATGGATATTCAAATGATGAAAGTGGTTCCTTTTTCATCTCCATGGCGATGGACAAGGTCAACAAGTGTGTCTCTTCCTGATGTTCTCTTTCCAAATATTTCTTCAGGAGATTCACATGATAGATTTTTTCTTTCCCCTTCTTATCTATCTTATAATTTGTTCTAGACACCTTCTCTAGAACTGTATATGGACCCTGCCATCCAATTTGTAACTTATTCTGACTCCCGGGCAAAAGAAGCAGTACCTTCTCTCCCACAGCCAAATTTCTGTCTTTCGCCTTCCTGTTATAATAGGCAGCATGTTTCTTCCTGGCTTGTTTCAAATTTTCATTGGCAAGTTTCCAGCCAGTTTTCAACCGAGTGGTCAGCTCATTCACATATTGGTATGAAGATGTAATGTTTTCCTCTGCCTTTTCATCAGTCCACGTTCTTAACAAAGCTACATATGGACCTTTAATTGTGTGGACCTATTTGTCCATGCACCGGTATGGTCTCTTCCACTTGAAGCTTTATAGTGATGATTTTTCCTCCCAGAATTATCATTCACAAAACGACCGCTACCAATTTTTCTTTTGGGGCTGTCTCCCCTCTTAAAATTCTTGATGAGAGATTTCCTCTCTACATCTTCTTCCTCCAGTTTGTTTAAGTCCGATTGAGGGATTTTCGGCTTATCCTGGGGTAAGACATCTTTTTGCACTCTCCGCATAGTGGCCATAGTAAAACAGTTAAGTGAAGCTTGTCCGTGAAAAGGGGCTTCCCATTCCATTTGGTCCACTTTATCAAATTTATTTTTCCTTTTATTGTCAGGCCTGATTTTGCCCCATGGCGTGTCCAGGTCCTG
This sequence comes from Oreohelix idahoensis, assembly GCA_024509875.1. Classification (NCBI taxonomy): domain Eukaryota; kingdom Metazoa; phylum Mollusca; class Gastropoda; order Stylommatophora; family Oreohelicidae; genus Oreohelix; species Oreohelix idahoensis. Next base: position 101,180 of record JAMPIV010022068.1, read on the forward strand.
ATCCATGTTCCCACTTGTGGGTGTTCCCTCATGTGCTATGCTACACCTTTCTACAAAATTCTCAATGTCCCATCTTGCTTTGGGCCAATAATAATTGTGAGCCACCTTTTGAATGATGGTACCTATCTTCTCATGGTCCCCATCTGGTTTCACATGTAGGCTCCTTATTAAGTCTGTCCTGTATCTTTTTGGAAGAACCAGCTGTCCGTGACCATGGGATCTAGTTCCAGTCTTCCTATACATCAACTTGTTTTTCATGTAAAAATCTCCCTTGCCTGGAGTTGTATGACAAGTTGACAATTTTCTGAAACAAGGCTTGAGTGTTTTATCCCCAGCCTGTGCCTTCCTCATCTCTTCTGGAGTGGTATCTAACATAATATCCTCCTCCTGTCTTGAGGTCGACCTGACCTGAAGGGTTGCCATATACACAGGTTTCCTTCTGCAACGGTCAGTGTCATGATTGTCCATCTGACAATTTTTACACCACCTTTTTCCTTGGTTGAAAGATTTTCTTTCACCATATTTCCTTTCATCGAATTGTGGGAATTTATTTTTATTTTCATACCGTGGCCTATCAAATTGGTGCTTACCTTTATTTTGATCCTTAGGATCAAATTTATTAAAGTTCTGTGGTGCCCTAAAGTTGTCCACCTGTTTCTTTTTATTACCTGTTACCTCTGCTTGAGCTGCTTGATACCTTTCAGCAACATTTAGCAACTCACCCAGCCTCTCTGCACCTTGTTCCATGAGAAACTTTCTCAGGTCTGGAGCCATGGACTCTCTTAGTTGCTCTATAAGGACCATTTCCTTAAGATCTTGGGTTTTCCCCAGAGAAGTCCATTTCTCCAAGTATGTCTCGATTCGTGCAGAGAACTGGTGATAGGTTTCACCTGACAGTAGTTTAGCATTCCTAAATTTTTTCCTGTAAAACTCTGCATTCTTTTCATACCTTAACAAAAGAGCCTGCTTTAGCATGTCATAATTTTCCTGATCACCTCTGCTCATTTTTGCAAAAACTTCATAAGCTGCCCCACGAAGTCCCTGAGATAACTTTAAGCTCCACCTTTCTCTCTCTAACCCATACGTGGTAGCTAATAGTTCGTACCTATTTATATAGCTCTCAATATCATCGTCTTTCTCAACAAAATGATCTAAATGAAAGTTCATAGCTGAGATTGAGGCTCCTTGAGTAACCGTAGCATCAGAGGCAAAGGGACTGGCACCATTTTCAGGAGCATGGCCTTGAAACTCAAACTCCCTTAGTCGTAATTCATGTTCCCTTTGTAATCTTTTATCTTCTGCTTCCCTTTCTGCAGCTAATTTCCTCTCTTCCCTTTCTGCAGCCTGTCTTCTTTCCTCGGCTTCCCTTTCTGCAGCTAATTTCTTCTCTTCTGCTTCCAATTTCTTAGCCTCTTTGTCAGCCTCAATCTGCAACCTCTTAGTCTCAGCCTCAGCTTGCAACCTCTTAGTCTCAGCCTCAAACCTTCTTTCGGCTTCTTTTTCTAATCTTCTTTCTTCGCGTTCAATAAATTTGTCACATTCCGTTGTGACATAGGCAACCATAACTTGCCCATCTAATCCTAACTCTTTGCAGTCTGAACCGCAGCAGATCGAAATTTGGCCAGGTCCGCCATTGTCTATCAGGTAAATTTTTATAATGTCTACCCAACAATTCAATTTCTAACTATATATCTAATGGACAACACAGGCACCGTGAGCTCAACCTTATTTAATTCCACCCAAGGATACCTTTTAATTCTTATATTCCCTGAAGTGAATTACCCCCAATATTTTTAATAGGGAAAGATTCAAAATCCCAAGAGCGAGACCCCAATATATGTGGTGAAGTGGGATGTTATAAATATTTATAAGGGACTTAGTGTACTGACTGAGATCAGCTGTGAAGGTATATATATCTAATAAGAGTAGTATATTATATATATAACCTTACTTGCTACCACATATCTATATATCTCAGTCAGAATTATTCTGGAATAGTGTGATGCTACGTTATGTGTCTAGGGTATGAGTATGGTGAAGTGCAAGTCACAACAACAGACAGATAAACAATTTAATTTAATCCACTACTCTTGACAACACTGTGACACTCACATACATATAACACTCTACAAAGATATCTTAAAAGAGTCACTGATAAACTTTCAAATAACAATATGTATTCATTACTGGCATGAATGAATATGTGTCCTGATTCAACTACAAGGGAACCAGGAATCACAATCAATTTAAATTACAAGTTATGTACAGAATGTATTTAATATGAATATTGTAGTGACATATATTAGTACAAATGTTCTATGTGTGTCAGTTGTGTAGTAGTAAAATGAGGTAATACTGGTTTTGTTTTGTTCAAGCTCTGTTGGTATTGGTCATCATGACTTCAATAGTTTGTCTTTAGGGACTATTATTGGAGATGTTCACAGTTCCTGATTTTAAGACAAGTAAATTCCCCTCTGAATGGTATTTTTATAAAGTTATTTCAAGATGAGGGGACATAATGTTGAGCTCAGCTGGCCAACTCTGCTTATCTTGAGTGATGGCGGCAGGAGAGGACTCCTCTGCTCGAATTCTCTTCTGGGCTCTGGAGACACCTCACTGATAGCTAAAAGGACCAAGGAGTATGCTGTCCGACACTGGATTCAGCAAATCTCTCACCAGATGCTGCTCAGTACCATCAAGACCACTGTCCCACAATTCATACGAATAACACAGATACGTTGATTAGCAATGAATTCTGGCACAAACTGGCACAAATTCCTATCTGCTTATGTTCCAGGCTTTTATTTTACACAAATATGAGCTGGCTTCAACGCACTGATGCTTTATCAAGCTTCTTTAAACAAGTGGTCTCGAACTAACGCTCCCAAGTGTGTATATCAGCGAGACTGGCCAATGAGCCACGTTTCGACAAGTGTTTGAAAAAATGTTATCTTTTCCCGTCTCCCCTAACAACCAAGATAGTATTTATAGCCCGACCAATCGTGGTTAGGCTTTCATTTGTTGCGCTCCAATCAATTTGAAGTTTACATGGTAGGCTATTTCTGTAACGTAAATTTTTTTCAAACACGTTAAAAAAAAATCTTATGAGCAGAAATGATTTTATGCTGTCAGGCACCCCCAATATTTTATTTTGGGTATAATTTATTAATTCCTGGACTATTTGCGTAACGTTTTACATATTATTTGTCAGCAAGCCCTAAGGAACCCAAAAATACTAATTTAAAGGAGCTACGTGGTTGCGTTCAAAATATGCAATTTCTTCTACCTCCTGTTTCGAAGATGTGCTGTCTGGGTACTGTTATGTGTTCAAACGTAAACCCATCTATTGTTATCTTTTCTAATAAGAGTCTGTTATGATTTATAAACCTAACTCTGGGAAAGGGTAGTGTATTTTATCACTGTCCGTCTGAAAAAGTTAGTGCTTGTAGACTTACACGCGTGATGCCAGCATTTGTATATCGCGCGTCGCGTGTTGCATGCGTTCCTGATTTTCAGCCCTCCCCTCTCGCTATCCTTTTGTCCATCTGTTCGTTCGTTTTGGTAACGTAATATAATTAATGTTAGGATTAATTTAGGTCATTACGCAGTACGTCTCAATGTTTTTCTTAGAAATGCAGCACACGTTTCATTGAAGAAGGCGGGTAATAATACAGTAAGCTTTTATATCAACGTGAAAGCGTTACAATTTGCAGACGAAGCAGAAAACAAGGGGGATTTCGAGTACATTCTTTGTGACAGCACTGTTATTTTCCCATTGCTCTTCTCTTTATTAATTTTATTTGTTAGGCTTTATATTTACCTAATAATTTATATATGTGGATTAGAATATTTCATGACACTTTACAAAAAAAAAAAAAAAAATTTCGGTCTACCATGACTGAAGAGCGCTTAAATTCTTTATGCGTATTGTCTCTAGAAAATGACATTGCAAGGAAGCTCTCATATGACAAAACTGTACATGAATATGTTGCTAGAAAAAACAGAAACAAGAGTATTTTGTAAAATGTGCTTCATGTAGTATGTTCTGGTAAGTTTAACTTTACCTTCTGAGCACAAATCTCTTATGGATACACCTTGTCAGCCTTGTTTTTTTTAACAAATGTATTAAAATTTTTTATATTCTCCTCATTGCTAATTTTCTTATCTTATAATTTTCTTGGTATGTCTTCAAAGAACTAATTCTGAATGATGGAGGCAATCATTAAAATAGTTAAGATTTTAAAAATCACATATACCAAGGTGGATAATGGTTTAGTGATCAGAACATATGCCTTCCAAGCAAATTTTCTGCATTCAACTCCCAGCAGAGTTGTTTCTTGTTTGAAAATTCATTCATTTGACTTCAGTTTTTATATGTGTGTTGTTGTGGATCTATTATAAAGCTTGAACTTCAGGTCCTCCAAGTCCATTTATCTGTATAATACATTTCTTTCCTACCCTCACAATTTTTTTTTAAATAAAAGGGGCCCCTTCAAGAGTTCAAGCTTCAGGGCCCCCAAAATGTAGATCCGCCACTGGCCGCAAGTATTAGTAAAGTGTACTGGTTATAGAATCAGTGATAGATACTGCAAAGTGGCCTTAAGACTGCGCTTTAAAGAAAGCTTAACTCTATTCAATTCTTGAATTTTTAAGGTTTTTGTGTGGTTTTTATGTGACATTTTTTAAAAGCATGTAAACTATTTTTAAATATATTAAACCAATCGGTATTATACATCAATGTGTTTAGAATTGAATGGACTATATGACAGTAGTAGTTATTTTAGGATGTTTTTGACCTTGGTTGAGTAACAATTAGATGAAGAAAAAAGAAAAAAATTTACATACCGTACACTGAAATATTCAAAGAAGAGAAACACTAGCAAATGCAAAATGTACAAGACAGTGGCTTTTATTTAAAAGTATGTCCAACTGTGTATATTATTTGAAAATTTTTGACGAATCTGATCATAAATTAATTAATTTAAAAATAATTAAATAGTTAGGTAAAAAGGGGCATTAACTGGGCATTTGTACATGATTAAGGTGACATTACAAAATTACATCTAAAATCTTTAAAAATGCACGAAACCATTGCATATTATGCATCAGTATGTTCGAAGATGAATAAACTGTGTGTTTGTGGTATTTATAGCAACAATTTATTACAATGTAATTATCAAGGTCAAAATAGTTGCAGAATTGGTCATAAAAATGTACATAAACTGAGAAATTCAAGAATAAAACAACTAGGTCATTAAAATAATATAACAAATGTGCTTTTATTTAAAAGGTTATCAAAGAATGTATATATTTTGAAACAAATTTAAAAATTCTGATAATAAATAATAAATTAGATAATTATTAAAATTGGTACTTAGAATTGGGAACTAGTGGAAACTTTTTAATTTGAAAAAAAAAAGAAACTTAAGAAATAAATTGAAATTCATAACCATATGAGATTAGTTGAATAAAGAAATAGGAGATTTCAAGGTTGTTTTAGGACTTGCGGTATTCAAATATGCAGTGTCTTTTGTTCAGGAATCAAAGAAAGGTGTTGTATGCACTACATTTTGTTTGCATTGTTTTGTCAATACCTTGAGTTGTCCAACAATATTTACAATTTTGCCTGCTATCAGTACGTTCTGGTATAACTGAGTGTGTGGTGCTGATTTCATTTTTGATGGCATTATGTGAAGTAGGAATATTCTGATGCTTTTTAAGCCCACCATTTTAGTTCCTTCGTAAAATCTTTTTGAAGATAACGATTTGGTCTTTCTAGTTCTTCAACATCATGATGATACTTTCTCCACTTTTTAAAAATAAAGATAGCTGTTAACCCTAGCCTTGTCAAGACAACGATAAAAATAAGGTATTCGAAAATGTATTTGTTTTCCTAAGAACAATGCATTAATTAATTGGTCAGTTTTATCTACCCCATCCATATAAGTGTTATACTGTTTCACTACATTAGACTGCTTGACTTTTAACTCTCTAAGTTCCTCATTAACTTTTGTTCCTCCAGTAACTTCTGAATATCCACTAGCTGTCATAAAATTTGACATGATAAAAACTGTTTTATTATCCCTCCACTATATTGTTAACATCTCCCCTCTCCCTGATACAACACACGTCACCATGAGCTGATTTTGTTTTAAAATGATTTTATTTCTTTTAAAGACTTTGAAAAACCTTTTCTCTTTTTTTTAATAATGTTCCCCACGCACAACAACTTTCTTTAAAAGATATTTTAAGAGTTGTACACTAGTGTAAAAATTATCAAAAAATAACTGTGACGTTCCATTTTATCTTGCTATTAGATAATATTGTTCAAGCGAATCTAGGGTAATTATGGTTCAACTGTTAAATGGCAACGAACACAGAAACTTGTGAAATAATTGTAGATCACTCCTGTTCACAATTCTTGACAATTTATTTACATGTCCAACAACATATGGCTCCACATGATAATCATAATCATTAGGTACTCTTTTTCATTCAGGCCAACCACAACGGGCCATCAAAGTTCATGCGGTAATGGTGCTTTCATCACCTATCGTACAAGTCCGCGATATAATTATATGGTACTCAAGCGTATATTATCGACACGATACTTCCCTGGTCAGTAAATGAATCTCTGTCATACATATGCGTAAACTCCTCCCTAGTATGCAGACACACTGGCGGACATAAGGCCATCAGCAGGGACACACATGAAACGCAGCCATTCCGGCTGGATACACTTCCAAAAGATAACTGTCGTTACTCTGCACGCGTGTCTACGTAATTAATTTTATTTGACGTCATTTCAATCTAACGACGTTCTTGTTGAGCACCGCGATGGTTCAAAATGATAAACACATTGCGGTGCGCAAAAAGAGGCGCAACAATAACCTTGATTAATGTGAGACTTTATTAGTCTCATAACTAAATCATAAACCAAACCAAATGCGGAAGCTTGGGTAACTTTACCAAGGTAACTTTAAAATCATTTATATATACTGTTTCAGCCTCAGCAAGGATCCATAATTTCATTCCCCATTTAGTTGGCTTATCTGATATCTCTAATATACTGCCTAAATAATTCAGGATATCGGTACCTGCCTTTAATACTAACCAGCTGTTAATTAGTGCAAAAATGTTGTCCAGGCTGATACAGTTTCTGGCATTTCTTATGAATGAGATCAAACAGAAAGCATATTCTCCTCCTTTAGATGAACCCTATGCTCTCGATAGAGTAGAAACTTCAGAACTGACAGAGAGGCTCCACCATCCAAATCATTATAGCTTTGGGTCTGTAATGAAAGAATTTAACACACTGTTAGTTACAGTTTGAGAAACTAAAGGTGTTTTTTTTTTAAATCACACATTCTATATTATAATTTAATCTTAAAATTTAAAAAAGTACAATAAACAATTACATACTTTAAATATTTTTAGGTCGCTAGGCTATAACACTCCATTAAAATTCCTAGTGCTAGGCTTAGACTATCGTTCTCGGAAATTAGCTTGCCGTGTCTGCTTTATAAATTGGGTCAGCAGGGACATTATGATCAATATACATGTCTGAATCCAATGTTTCAGTCTCCCAGACATCATCATCTGCAGAACCAGTGATGAATCCATCACTGAAATCATCAGTGAAGTTCGTTTTTTTCATTTTTTCCCGTTACATTGAAATCCTACTTTATCGAAAAGTTCAAAATGGCGGCGAGTGTTTATGGTGCGCAGTCATGATTTCAAAGCTGATTATTTCCTTATAAAATTTGTTTTAAAAGAAAACTGGTAATTTGCTATTACTCGTGCTTTTTTGCTCCGCACAGAATATCTGTAGTTATGTGTTGTTTCGTACGATTAGGGTTAGGGTTAGGATTAGGGTTGGGGTTAAGGTTAACACTAACCCCAACCCTAATCCTAACTGTAAATGCTACGAAACAACTTATAACTAAACATATTCTGTGCGGAGCAAAAAAGCACGAGTAATAGAAAATTGCCAGAAAACTTTTACGTTTTAAATAAATTTTGTGTAGTATTTTATTAAAAATAACGATATTAATTTGAAGAAAATGTTTTAATGTACTTTCTGCGACTCCTGAAAATTACCTCCCGTATACGTCGGGTTTTCTAAGGATATAAATGAATAAAGAGCTTTCACTGACCGACTTAATCATATACTTTATTAAAGTAAGCGATCTGCAGCAGATAAAGATTGGTGTTACCTGCATGAACACGTTGATGAAGTAGTTAAAACTGAAACCATTGTTGGAAATCAGCAATCAATTCAACAAAGTGAAAGTACAGAGGATTCCTAATCATCACAAGATGTACAAATGAGAAGGCAGATTTTACAATGTAACTTATTTTATAATCTTGAAAGTCGTCCATCTGCTAATGAAATGGTCCATTAAATGCCAAAGGGGCAATAAGGTTTTATTTCAAACTTCACGAAATAACCCATAAACTGCCAAATCGGCAATAATGTTGTATTGTACATTTTAACAGTCATTTATAATAGATCATAGATCAGAGTTGGGACCTAAGGGGTTAATTTCCTTAATTGTTGTTTCTGTTTTTTATTTTTATTTTTAAACAATTGTGCCGGATACATGAGCATAGAGTGAATGCCCCAATTCCGGTAGTTAAAAATCAATAAGATTATAAAACTTGCGAATGGTGGAAGTATAGAATCAGAACTATTTCCCAAAGGTGAGATTTGTTTCCCCTAATCAGATTACCTCCTTTTATATTGCTGTCTGTAGAGTTTCCGGTGGCAAGGAAGCAATAAAATAAAACTCCACAACGATTCTTTGATACACCAGGTTTAGAAGTGTATAAGACAACATCGTTTGGACCAATACTTGCAGATACAAAAGATCTTTTTTTTCAACCTGCTTCCAGTAACAACAGTACCAGCAGCCAAAGCAAAAGCAACAACATATGCGATAATAACTTTCTTTCTTTCTTCTTTCTTAATCGGAACCTCTTCTACCCCGTAAACAGGGTGTTGAGGTGACCCAAAGAACACAAGGCTCCTGGGCAAAACATGCAATCAAAATGTCTGACAAACAGGTGATTAGCCCATTGTGTCCGCATCCAATAACAACAGCAATAATAACCACACACAAAAAAATACAGCAGCAGCCGCTGCATAAACTACGGAGCTGTAACAAGAAGAATAAAAATAACAAAAACAGAAATAATAACTTCCACAGTAGCAATGTTAACAATAGACAGAACAACAGAAAGACGAGGAAATAGCATCAATAACGACAAGAAAGTATCAAATAGCAGAATAACAAGATAAAGATAAACAATAACAAGTACTATAACATATAGAATAACATCAGCAATAAAACCAAGAACAACAACAGGGACATTAACAGCAAGAGCAACAAAATGAAGAAAAAAGTAAGAAAAAAAGTAAGAAAAAAGTAAGAAAAAAAGTAAGAAAAAAAAAGAACATAACGAATAGGAAGAACAATCACAGCAAGAATAACAAAGAATAACAACAACAACATAAAAAAGTAACAACAAAACGAATAACAAAGATGTTTCAAAATAACAAGAATACAAGCAACAAGAATACAAGCAACAAGAATATGATGCACTCAGACCAACTACTTACATTATTATCTTCATATTTTCTTCTGACAGCTGATAGAATGGTCTGGCGCTCTCTCTTCCAAACCTCTACACCTCACGGTAGAAGAGGAACGACTAAGTAAGTAAGTAAGTAAGTATTTTCTTCTGATGATGTTTTTCCCCTCTTCATGTTCTCATCTTTATGTTTCCTTATCCATGATGTTCCCTTCCCTTTGATGTTCCCTTTGGTTTTATGTTACCTGCCCTTTTGATTGTCTCTTGCCCTTGATGTTTCCTTCCCTGTGTTATCCTCCCATCCCCTTTTTTATGTTTTCATACTCTTTATTGTTTTATTGTTTAAATATTTAATTTTCTTTGATATTTCCTTCCCTTCGATGTTTCATTGATGTTTCCTTCCAACTGATGTTTTTCCCTTTATGCTACATTTCCCTTGAGGTTTCCTTTCTTAAGATGTCTATTTCCTTTCTCTTGATGTTTCCTTTCTTTTGATGTTTCCTTTCTTTTGATTTTCCTACTCTTTGATATTTTCGTCCCCTTGATGTATTCCTCTATTTAAAGTTTTCTTCGTTTTGACATTTCTTTCTATTTGTTAGCTCCTTCCTTTTGACGTATTCTCCCTCTCATTTTGATTCCTTTCCCTTGATGTTCCCTTTCCCTTAATGCTTCTTTTCCCTTGATGTTCCCTTTCCCTTAATGCTTCTTTTCCCTTGATGTTCCCTTTCCGTTAATGCTTCTTTTCCCTTGATGTTCCCTTTTCCTTAATGCTTCTGTTCCCTTGATGTTCCCTTTCCCTTAATGCTTCTTTTCCCTTGATGTTATATTGTCCCTGATGTTTTCCTCTAAGTGAAGCTTCTTCTCTCGTGAAGTTTTCTTCCCCTTGATGTTTTCTGCCTCTTTTTGTTTTCTTTTCCTTAAAGTTTTCTTCCCCTTGATGTTTTTCTCTTCGATACACTTTTTCTCTCACCAAGTTTTCTGTCCCCTGATGTTTCCTTCCCTTTGATATTTTCTTGACCATAATCTTTCTTTCTCCCCGTATGCGCCTGTTGTCCTCTAGTCCAGAGGTTTTCAAACTTTTTTGGTCCGCGGCTCCCTTGACCTGTGCATAAATCACCGCGGCTCCTCTCTATACTACGAAGATCCATGTTTATTGATGGACCTTGGCTCATAATATTGAGCCCAAAACTTTTCCCAAGCCACCGCGACGCCCTTAGTCGAGGGCCGCGACGCACAGTTTGAAAACCTCTGCTCTAGTCGCTTGGCCAGTTTCTTTCCAGATGAAAGTATACATTAAAGTCAGCCGACTAAGACTCTGTTTATGCATGCATTCTCCTCATCCTCATCATGATCATCATCATCACCGTCATCATCATAATCATCTATTTCGCTCTTTATGGAGCATGTATCGCTGATGGCCACATTGAAGAAACCTACGTCAAACCACGTGCTCTTACAGCGGTGGCTACCGTAAAAATTGGTTTTAGAAGATGAGGCTACCAGTTTCATGCACACAACCTCTTATAACTAGCCTCTTACGACAGGCCTGATTTTTCATGATACAAAAAATAAATTATCTAAATTATTCTGTCCCTCTATTCGTCTGTTCTCACGCCAGGTTTTCGCCTCAATTTTAATTTACATCAAAGTTTTTAAACAAATACATAAAACTGTCAAATGTTGCAGGATAAATACATTATTAATTCAACTTAAGCACCACTCTATTTTTCTCGACCGTCTTTGCTTTATAGCCAGGTCCTTATAATCCGCCAATAACAGAAAATTTAATAGCACTTTACCTTACATACCGAACGTCACGGAATCTGGAATGTGCTTTATACGGGCGTGTATTTACCTAGTTATTTGAGTTCATACCTTAAGGTAGCGGTAGGCAATCCAGGAAGTGTGGTGATCTACTTTAAAAACATTGAGGTGTCTAAATATCTACCTTGATAAAATCAGGTATTTTTTTTTTTTTTTTGAGTTTCAGAGTATTTGGATTTTGAATTCTGTACAGCCTATCTGTAAGTGCCGAATAATCGGCTTCCTGCATTTCCATGGAAAGAGCAGTAGAATCTTCAGACTAAACGATATTTTACCGAATACTGATTTCACTTTAACAAAAAAAAAAAAAAAAATCGCACTTCTGTCTTTACGAATACAGTGAATTTGAGTAATGTAGGAGTCTTCCACATACGACGTCACGCAGTGAGGAGGAAGAGGTCTAAAATTGTGTGATGAAGTGTGACGATATGGGGGGGGGGGGGGGGGGGTTGAAAAACTGTGACGTCACAAAGCAAATACGAGTGAGACTGACTTCTTACATAAATGACGTCAGAAACCTAAATCCTAAAAATATTATTTTAAAATATGCAGTGGTTATCAACTCCCTCGTGGACGTCTTATGTTAATATTATAATCTCAGCTGAAATATCGGATAATTGTTATAACCTTTGTTTCAAATTGTTTTTAATTATACATTTAAAAAAATATATATAATGTCATGTAAACGGTGTTGATCTGGAAGATAATGGATTTCTAATTCTTTCAATGAAGGAACATTTTTTTTTAAATTAAGTTAAATTTTGCCTCGTTTTGGCGAGGCGCGTCCCGTTCAACCTAGTCGGCTATATTAGGGCGCATGTCCAAATATAAAACACCTTTAGGTTTGATGCGATTAAGAAACATCTTACTTTGCCGCGGGATAATGATAAAGAAGAGAAATAATTCACTGATAACAATTTCAGAATTAGTGTGTGTGTGTTTTGTTTGTTTGTTTGTTGTTTTTGCTTTCAATTTTTGTGGATTTTCTCTCAAGTTAAACTTTATTTCGTGAAACTTTAAGATAAATAAGAACTGAAGTTATTGATGTGTTTACTTTACATTTAATTTATTTTGGACTGTTCGAAATCAAATTAAGTCAAAATGAGCGACATTTTGTTATAAATTGAGCAATATATGACCAGCAAAGCTGATACTGTAAAAGCCTTATTTAAAACATTATTTTACTTTGTTATTGATTGTTATTTTGTATGCACTAGGTAACTAATTTAGTCGATTACATTTTTGTCTTTTCAGTAGGAAAAAAAGGCGGGAGTGGGGAGTGCTAGATATTTTGGACGTCACAAATAATGGGGTCTGGGTTTTTGTGACGAAACGTGGCAAGTGGGAGGTAGTTAAAAATGGCGAAAAATGCGTGGCGTCATATGTGGACGACCCCTTAGTCCATGGGTTTTCACTGGGAATGCCAAGGAGCCGCGCTAGCGTAGTGGTTACCACACCGCTGTGGCGACCGGGTGATTCAGGATCAAACCCGGTGTCATAAAATTAAACATAAATAACACATAAGGAAGGGAAACCCGAGGCCTGTAAACAGTAAATTAATATTAGACAAACATAAAGGTATGTTTTCAGGCACTCGTAAGAAATAAAGAAAAGTATGTATATGTGCTTCATTGACTATAAGAAGGCTTTTGACAGAATCCATCATGAGAAAATAATTGAATGCCTCAAAGACATAGGTATTGATGGAAAAGATATAAGAATACTCAGTAACCTTTATTGGGAGCAAACTGCCACAGTAAGATCGGGAAGGAATTATTCACCATACATAGACATAAAAAGAGGTGTCAGACAAGGTTGTGTGCTGTCCCCCTGCCTATTTAATTTATACACCGAAAAAATTTTCAAACAGATACAGGAAATACCAGGACTGAACATCAGTGGAAGATCAATAAACAACCTTAGATATGCAGATGATACCGTGTTGTTAGCTGAAAGCGAACAGGAGTTACAAGAACTAGTGAAGCAAGTGAACAGTATAAGTCATGAATATGGACTCGACATTAATATTGAGAAAACTAAAACTATGATAATTAGCAAAACAGATGATAAACCCACATTAAAGATAAGCGTAAATGGGAAAATCCTGGAACAAGTCAAGAGCTACGTATATCTTGGTCATATAATAACAGAAGATGGCAGATGTGAAACAGAAATCAAGAAGAGAATAGGAATGGCCAAAGCTACATTCAACAACATGAAACATATACTGACATCCAAACAGTTATCTCATAAATTAAAACTGAGAATCATAAAGTGTTATATATATTCTGCATTTCTGTATGGTGCAGAAACATGGACGATGAATAAGCATTTGGAAGAAAGAATTGAGGCTCTTGAAATGTGGATATATAGAAGAATGGGGCGTATCTCATGGAAAGAGATGAAAACAAATAAGGAGGTCCTAGAAAATCTAGGTATGAAAAGAGAACTAATGAGAGAGGTCAAAGTTCGGCAGCTAAAATACTTTGGCCACATAAAAAGGCATAACACCTTGCAGAAGACCATAACAGAAGGGAGAGTTGAAGGTAAACGTGCAAGGGGAAGACAGCGCTATAAGTGGGAAGATAACATCAAGAGATGGACGGGAAAGAGTCTATCAGAGTGTACCACCAAGACAAGAGACAGAAGACGTTGGAGATCCATTACAGCCAACCTCCGTTGTGGAGATGGCAACTGATGATGATGATGAAGAAATAAAGAAGTAGAACACTTGGACAACAGAAAAACAACAGACGTGAGTGGCTTACCCAGGGTTCGAACCCCGTACCTTCCGTACGACAACTCCGCCTAGCTATCAAGCGAATCACACTGACCACACGGCCAGCTAGGCATCCCCAAAAAGGATGCTTTGCTGACTATTTATCAGTACGAAACACACAAGATAACACCGGAAGTATACAGTGGGCAACTCAGCCCTTTAATGACGCAATCACTTCTGTTGTTCCCCTATTAACAGTATGTGTCAGTCCAAACAAGACAAAGACCTTGATACTGGGTCCAGTAAATAGTAGAAGACTTAGGGACAGTAGTATAGAACAGAGGGTAGGTTTCTGGTATTGTATAAACATAAATAACACATAAGGAAGGGAAACCCGAGGCCTGTAAACAGTAAATTAATATTAGACAAACATAAAGGTATGTTTTCAGGCACTCGTAAGAAATAAAGAAGTAGAACACTTGGACAACAGAAAAACAACAGACGTGAGTGGCTTACCCAGGGTTCGAACCCCGTACCTTCCGTACGACAACTCCGCCTAGCTATCAAGCGAATCACACTAACCACACGGCCAGCTAGGCATCCCCAAAAAGGATGCTTTGCTGACTATTTATCAGTACGAAACACACAAGATAACACCGGAAGTATACAGTGGGCAACTCAGCCCTTTAATGACGCAATCACTTCTGTTGTTCCCCTATTAACAGTATGTGTCAGTCCAAACAAGACAAAGACCTTGATACTGGGTCCAGTAAATAGTAGAAGACTTAAGGACAGTAGTATAGAACAGAGGGTAGGTTTCTGGTATTGTATAAACATAAATAACACATAAGGAAGGGAAACCCGAGGCCTGTAAACAGTAAATTAATATTAGACAAACATAAAGGTATGTTTTCAGGCACTCGTAAGAAATAAAGAAGTAGAACACTTGGACAACAGAAAAACAACAGACGTGAGTGGCTTACCCAGGGTTCGAACCCCGTACCTTCCGTACGACAACTCCGCCTAGCTATCAAGCGAATCACACTGACCACACGGCCAGCTAGGCATCCCCAAAAAGGATGCTGTGCTGACTATTTATCAGTACGAAACACACAAGATAACACCGGAAGTATACAGTGAGCAACTCAGCCTTAAATGACGCAATCACTTCTGTTGTTCCCCTATTAACAGTATGTGTCAGTCCAAACAAGACAAAGACCTTGATATTGGGTCCAGTAAATAGTAGAAGACTTAAGGACAGTAGTATAGAACAGAGGGTAGGTTTCTGGTATTGTATAAACATAAATAACACATAAGGAAGGGAAACCCGAGGCCTGTAAACAGTAAATTAATATTAGACAAACATAAAGGTATGTTTTCAGGCACTCGTAAGAAATAAAGAAGTAGAACACTTGGACAACAGAAAAACAACAGACGTGAGTGGCTTACCCAGGGTTCGAACCCCGTACCTTCCGTACGACAACTCCGCCTAGCTATCAAGCGAATCACACTGACCACACGGCCAGCTAGGCATCCCCAAAAAGGATGCTTTGCTGACTATTTATCAGTACGAAACACACAAGATAACACCGGAATTATACAGTGGGCAACTCAGCCCTTTAATGACGCAATCACTTCTGTTGTTCCCCTATTAACAGTATGTGTCAGTCCAAACAAGACAAAGACCTTGATACTGGGTCCAGTAAATAGTAGAAGACTTAAGGACAGTAGTATAGAACAGAGGGTAGGTTTCTGGTATTGTATAAACATAAATAACACATAAGGAAGGGAAACCCGAGGCCTGTAAACAGTAAATTAATATTAGACAAACATAAAGGTATGTTTTCAGGCACTCGTAAGAAATAAAGAAGTAGAACACTTGGACAACAGAAAAACAACAGACGTGAGTGGCTGTCACGTAGGGTTTATATTCATTTAATTTCCTACATCTTCTTCCTATTCTTTCACCCGAATTCTCTCTTTTATTATCTCTGTATTTCCTTTTTCCTGTATATTTTTCATCCATTCGTTTTGCGAATATTATTTTCATATAATTCGCAAACTTTACCTGTTTTCCTTTCTCTAAAACTGAGAATCGCACCTGGGTGGTATTGCGTACATGTCAGTCGCGCTGGTCGGACGATAGGCGTGAATTTACAGCATTCGCTAGACATTCGTCTGAGGGTCTCTGGCCTGGGGCGTGAAAATTCACCCGAGGGACATGGAAAGTAGACAGAGAGTCTGCATTTCAGTAAACGCATGAGGTTTTTCGTCAGAAAAAAAACCCGGCTTAGCGTGAAAATCCACTCCGCACTGCAGACGGTGGTCTGAGATTTGCAACTCATGCAAGCCCTCGGCCACTGATGGCTGTTACGTCACGCGATAAGCGGACGAAGGTGTTATACGGACAGGGGAGACTATTTCGCTTGGCGAAATAAGATTAGGATCCTGTGTCCGATTTTAAAGATATTGGCCAAGTTTGAAACTTTAATTTCATTCTCGCTCATAGACTCACAGTAGATAGGTTGCTCGTAAACAGAATAGCTGTTAGCGAAGTATCTCAGTTTGTTTCGGCAATTTGTCGAACTTCTAGACTTCCAGAAATACTTTCAGCATTTTATTCTTAAGTTGTGCGACTACCTGTAATTCTGTGGTTGAGGTAATTAATATGATAGATATATAGATTTTGTGAGTGTTAAAGTGTTAAATCGCTTAATTCATTTTAATCTATTTCTTTAGCGCAGAAGAGAAATAAAGTGGTAGGCTATTATATTTTCTAGGGAAGCATTCAGTGGATACATAATAAATTATATTTCTAGCGTAACAAACATGTAACTATAATGAATTTAATTTAACGGCTAACACTCAGTCGAAACTGTTTTAATGACAAACTTATAATCGCTAGATGCGACATCAGTGAATAGTGACGGAATACGCACCATATTCCTAAATTCCTGATGATCGATTTGATATAACTTATTTCACCGGAAGTTTAAATAAATAAGTCAAGCTGTAGGCTTGCTGTTTTAAATGTAAGTTATAGTTAGTACATAATATGTAAATGATTTATATGTGCTTTTCCTTTTATACAGTGAAATACTGGGGGTGACCCAAACTTTACCAGCATTTAATAAGAGTTAATACTTGTGAAGAAATAGACAGTCCTTATTTTGAACCACGTGGGTTTTCTCAAGTAACACTGATCTGACAGGGCATATGCAATCAGAGTTAGACAGAAATACTAAATATCCCACTAACGGGGTTTCAAAGACTGTAAGGATAAATACTGGGCCAGTGAACCAGATCTTAAGTTCTTCCATAAACTCTACGTAAATTTTTCTGCCTGGCGGCGTGAATATTACAAGACTAACAGTAACATTCCGACAGCGATTGTGACTAGTATTGTGGTGACCAAATATAGTACCTTCCTGGAAGTAGACACCGATCTGACATTCCTTAATTCTATAATCCAAAGCTAATGACATTGTGCTCTGCTAACTTTCGTGCCTGGACAATTTTTATGCGACTTAATCAGACATTTGGAAAAATAAGAACACCCAAGGAAATCGTTCCCTGAGACAGAGAGTTCAGTACGTCTTTTGGAACTGGGGATTTCTTGGTCGTTGACTGCATTTTCGGGTCTGTGTGAAGGTCCTAGAATTTTATGTTCCCTGAGGCAGCGAGCAAACTTGTGAGTATATATGTGTAAGAAAGTCCATGGCCGAATGAAGGAGAGCGCACAGGTCTGAGTGTTATCTTACCAGTGTATTATTGACCCCTATTTGCTGTCTTAACTTTTTTTTTAACCTGCAGAATTTGTTACAAACTGCTAGAGTTTCTGTTTTTCTTAGGCTAAATCAGATTATCCAACTCTTTTCATACATTTACGAGAAAGAAAGAAACCTCTTAGACTAAACCCTATGTATCTATAACTCTTTGGGCCATCATCTGTTCTCTTAACGGGGCTGTGGGCTAACCCTAGAGTAAGATCTAACGGGCTATCATCTTTGTAACATTTTTCTTGAATTTTATGAATATTTGTATATGTTTTTCCTTGATGGAATTTTTGATGTTGTGAGAAGATTTTTTATTGATGATAATAATAAAAATCTCTCTTGAACTAAAGCAGTGCGTGGTCAGCTCGTTCTAATATATATATATTCATTGTTATAGATTTCCCACGTCTGTGCGTTTAACTGTCGTCACGTGTATGTGCGAGTCCGGGAGTAGATAGAAAATATATGTAATATGTATATGTGGTAGACTGTCTGACTGCTTAAAATCTGTCGTAGAAGATAGGTGAGAGAGAGAGAGAAGATTTTCTCGCATCTCAGAGACAGCCTCTATCACTATTCTATCATCTCACTCGTGGAATCTATTTCCTTTTACTAACTCTCACCGTGACTATCACCTATTCCAACCTATTCAGAAGGGACCAACCCCTAGTCTTAATTCTCCTATCTAAAATCTACGACAAATGGTCGCTCGTTACCGGGAATTGAACCCAAAATCCTAAGGCGATACGACAAATGGGTTCTCGCCCGACGGATTTTTGAACTTAGAATAGGAAGACGAGTACGACAAACGTGGACTCGTCTATCTGGATTTTGTATTTAAGATTCTTTATTCTGTAATAGAGTAAGAGTGTGATGTCTTGTGAGTTGTGTATTTTTTTAAAAATAATTTATCCCCTAGACTAACGATCTGTTTTCGGGCGTGCTGACCACACAAACTGATAGTTTTTTTCCACAGCATTTAGAAATAATATACATTTCAGTTACAGGTTCATTGTCGGAATATATGTTAATTACTGATTTTGTAATACTAAACGCTGGTAAAGTAGTGAGTGTATAACATTCACTGGGTTTTGAAGAAGTAGGTGTTTGAGCAAAGGCTAAGGAGTGCGTTTCGGACTATTTGTCCAGATTAATTGCCTCCCTTACCCTAACTGTCTTCAGGGGTGAACTCAGAGTGGATTTTATAATTAAGGGATTATTTTTCTCTTTAATTTTTGCAATAATTATTTTGTTTTTCCACTGTAGCAACTTATTTTTCAGAAGTAATCTTAACTACCATTTAGTTGGCGTAGTCGTGTTTTGCATTAAGTGCTTTATTGCCGATAATAGCAGCGATAGTTAGATTTTAATTTGGAGGAGGTATCCCAGGGTTAAATATATCATCTTTTGATTTTTGGTAATTTTTTTCTCGTAAGTGGTAGGAACCAGTGTATCCTTTCTTCTTTTCTTTCTTGACAAGTCTCAGCCACTGATTTAATATGGCCGAGAGGGCAAAACTGAGGCAGATGTTAAGACAGGAAGCAATGGAGGAGGGACTGGAAGGAGAAGAAGCGAAAGCTTTTGTCAGAGACGAACTTGAGAGATATGATGCGGAGAGGAAAGCAGCTGAAGCTAAAGAGGAAAAAGAAGAAGCTAGGAGGAAAGAAGTGGAAGACCGGCTATTACAGCAGAAGAAGATTGAGGAGGAAATGGAAATCCGCAGGATGCAGCATGAGGAAAGAGAGAAAGAGAAGGAGAGACAGCATGAGAAGGAGAGGGAGGAGAGACAGCATGAGAAGGAGAGGGAGGAGAGACAGCATGAGCTGGCACTTAAAGCTCTAGAGTTCCAAAGTCGTGAGGCTGCCTCTACCTCCAGCAATGGAGAGTCTTCTCCTCATTCTTCCTTAACTGACCCTGCTAACACTCAATCTCTTCAACTAAATGCTATGTCTTTCACTCTTGAATCTTTTCCTTGTCCAAATGAGAAGATTGACACATGGTTAGAAAAATTTGAGAAAATTGCAACTCTGTACGGGTTAGAGAGGTCGCGTTGGAATATGAAACTTTCCCAGGCCCTAAAAGGTTCTGCTTATGATGTTTATTCTAAGCTGGAAAGTAGCCAACAAGACAACTATGATCTGTTGAAGAAAGCGTTACTGGAGCGCTTTGAAATGAACGCTCGCAAATTTTTGCAACTGTTTCGCAACAGCCGGAAAGAGAATTCTGAAACTTTTCAGCAGTTCTCGTCTCGTTTGAAGGGTTATCTGACAAAGTGCCTAGAGCTCTCGCAGCTCCGTTCTACCTATGAAGGTCTTGAGGAATTTGTTTTAACAGAACAAATAAAGAACACATTGTCTGCAGATACCCGGAGATTTCTAGCTGAGCAGGGGGCAGAAAAACTTGAAGACATCTTAGAGAAGTCTGAGCGTTACCATAACGCGCTGGCTGAACTACCGGCCACAAAGCGGAAACCGACAGAGAAGCATTTTCGAAAAAATAATCTAGATCAACCTTCTCATGCTGCGAATCAGTTTAACCACAGAGAAACTGGACCTCAAAACCCCCCTCCTGAAAAATCCAAGTTCTACAAGAACAAGTACCCCAACCACCCCAAACAGTCTGATCAACCCGACCGCCCTACATGGCAGCGCAGCCAGAAAGGACAAGGTGGCAAAGGGAGAACCCCTGAGCACGGGACATATGATCAGACCGAGCACACCGAGCCAAAAACGCATCGGATGCTTATTGACAGTCTCGCAAGGCGGAATTATTGACAGTGATTCCCAACCTGTTGGGGATAGACCCTCAACGCGAGGTATTGTTATTTTGAACGGTTCTCAAACTTCTTGCTTATTTGAGACGGGGCTTTCTTACGATTGCATTGTTGCCAGAAACCTGGTTAAACCCGGTCAAGAGACAGGAGAGACCGTCAAACTTTGTGGAGTTCGTAAGAGTGATGCACCTACAGCGCTTCCCATCGCATTGGTGGAGATACACTCTGACTTTGTCAGAGGTGTGATCAAAGCGGCTGTTATGGATGATCCCATCTACCCAGTCATACTTGGCGGGAGATACGTGTGTATTGGGAAACCGGAAGAGCCGATTGTGGCAGCAGTAACTACAAGAGGGCAAACCAAGAAGGAACGGGAGCCTGCGCCTAATTTGTTACCTATGGAACTTAAAGAAGCGCAACAAAAGGATCCTACTTTGGCACCCTGCTTTAGGAAACTGCCCATGGCGAAGGAACCCAGACAGCACGGGGACATTTTTTCTAAGGATGGCGTACTTTATCGCAGAACGGGCAAGCCTGACCAAGGTTACAACCAGCTCCTAGTACCGAAACAGTACAGAAGCCAAATCCTAGAATTGGGGCACTCTCTTCGCTTCAGCGGACATATGGGACAGAACGCCACAAACCAACGTATAACCACTCATTATTGGTGGCCAGGAGTAAACACTGATATTATCAGATACGTCAAATCCTGTGCCCAGTGCCAACGTGTACCACCCAAGCAACGGACACCCCCATTCCACATGGGTGAAATGCCAATAGTGGGAACCCCATTCGAACGGGTTGTGATCGACATTTTAGGGCCTTTCGAAAGGACTAAAAGAAGGAACAGGTTCATCCTGACCTTAGTCGATACATGCACTTTATGGGCAGAAGCTATCCCGCTAACATGCGCAGATGCCAAGCATGTCGCAGAAGCCCTCGTGCAGATTTTCACTCGGTTGGGATTCCCTCAGCAAGTGTTGACGGATAATGGATCTCCATACTCTATAGGTGGTCAGGAAAGAGCCTATAGGTGGTCAGGAAAGAGCCTATAGGTGGTCAGGAAAGAGCTTATAGGTGGTCAGGAAAGAGCCTATAGATGGTCAGGAAAGAGCCTATAGGTGGTCAGGAAAGAGCCTATAGATGGTCAGGAAAGAGCCTATAGGTGGTCAGGAAAGAGCTTATAGGTGGTCAGGAAAGAGCCTATAGGTGGTCAGGAAAGAGCCTATAGGTGGTCAGGAAAGAGCCTATAGATGGTCAGGAAAGAGCCTATAGGTGGTCAGGAAAGAGCCTATAGATGGTCAGGAAAGAGCCTATAGGTGGTCAGGAAAGAGCTTATATGTGGTCAGGAAAGAGCCTATAGGTGGTCAGGAAAGAGCTTATAGATGATCAGGAAAGAGCCTATAGATGGTCAGGAAAGAGCCTATAGGTGGTCAGGAAAGAGCCTATAGATGGTCAGGAAAGAGCCTATAGATGGTCAGGAAAGAGCCTATAGGTGGTCAGGAAAGAGCCTATAGATGGTCAGGAAAGAGCCTATAGGTGGTCAGGAAAGAGCTTATAGGTGGTCAGGAAAGAGCCTATAGGTGGTCAGGAAAGAGCCTATAGGTGGTCAGGAAAGAGCTTATAGGTGGTCGCCTATAGATGGTCAGGAAAGAGCCTATAGGTGGTCAGGAAAGAGCTTATAGGTGGTCAGGAAAGAGCTTATAGGTGGTCAGGAAAGAGCCTATAGGTGGTCAGGAAAGAGCCTATAGGTGGTCAGGAAAGAGCCTATAGATGGTCAGGAAAGAGCCTATAGGTGGTCAGGAAAGAGCCTATAGATGGTCAGGAAAGAGCCTATAGGTGGTCAGGAAAGAGCTTATAGATGGTCAGGAAAGAGCCTATAGATGGTCAGGAAAGAGCCTATAGATGGTCAGGAAAGAGCCAATAGGTGGTCAGGAAAGAGCCAATAGGTGGTCAGGAAAGAGCCTATAGATGGTCAGGAAAGAGCCTATAGATGGTCAGGAAAGAGCCAATAGGTGGTCAGGAAAGAGCTTATAGATGGTCAGGAAAGAGCCTATAGATGGTCAGGAAAGAGCCTATAGGTGGTCAGGAAAGAGCCAATAGATGGTCAGGAAAGAGCCTATAGATGGTCAGGAAAGAGCCTATAGATGGTCAGGAAAGAGCCTATAGATGGTCAGGAAAGAGCTTATAGGTGGTCAGGAAAGAACCTATAGGTGGTCAGGAAAGAGCTTATAGATGGTCAGGAAAGAGCCTATAGATGGTCAGGAAAGAGCCTATAGGTGGTCAGGAAAGAGCTTATAGATGGTCAGGAAAGAGCCTATAGGTGGTCAGGAAAGAGCTTATAGATGGTCAGGAAAGAGCCTATAGGTGGTCAGGAAAGAGCTTATAGATGGTCAGGAAAGAGCCTATAGATGGTCAGGAAAGAGCCTATAGATGGTCAGGAAAGAGCCTATAGATGGTCAGGAAAAAGCCTATCAGGCAGCACCATCAAGGTAAAAACAGATAGGACACCGGTGAACCACTGCAGATGAATATCAAATCAAAGATGGCAGTTAAACTGATCAATAATGTTGAAGACAACAACACACAATGCCAACAATGGGATGTAAGGGAATTCATGTTGCTTGTGGTTTAATTCTAGGATTAGTACGTTGCTCAAACCAAGGCCCTAAAGTACCTCCGCGTGGTGCATCCTGGAAACAGCCAATTTCAAGAGATCTTGAGGTGTCTGGCCTTGCTCTGGGATCAATTAGCCACACAGGAGTGGCCCAACACCATGATTCCCACTGTGGTGCAACATGTTGAGAATCCAGCATTGCACACTAAGCTGGGGGAATCAATTGAGCTTCAGACTTAATGCCAGGTTTTAGCTGGTAGCTGCATGCATGAGGATCCTACAATGGATGGATGGCAGGTTATGGGAGCTGCTTCTACAGGACTTGACAACTCTTTAGGACAGCTCAAGAACACAGTATTTTTGACCTGCATATTTGGAGAGCGTTGATGAATGGTGAGGAATGCCCAGTAAGCTGTCTTTCTCCTTGCTAGCTTAAAACCAGATGTGAGAACTCTTTAACTGCATGCTCAGCCAGGAAGAAATGCTTGGGAAGGAAATTGGAACTTATCACTCTAACTCAGCAAGTGGCAGAATTGCAGAAAAGTCACAGGAAAATCCTAGATCAACACTGTAGATAATGCTATGGACATCAACTTGACACTGGCTGCAACAGGGCAACAATTTAGCAGCACTAGTTCAACACTGTAGATAATGCTATGGACATCAACTTGACACTGGCTGCAACAGGGCAACAATTTAGCAGCACTAGTTCAACACTGTAGATAATGCTATGGACATCAACTTGACACTGGCTGCAACAGGGCAACAATTTAGCAGCACTAGTTCAACACTGTAGATAATGCTATGGACATCAACTTGACACTGGCTGCAACAGGGCAACAATTTAGCAGCACTAGATCAACACTGTAGATAATGCTATGGAAATCAACTTGACACTGGCTGCAACAGGGCAACAATTTAGCAGCACTAGTTCAACAACGAAAACAATGGCAACAACAATTCACAAAAAGTGAAAATAAAACAGATGAAAGTCACTAGTACACACTTGCAACAAGCACTCCTGTACTGGCACTGTTTTCTACATATATAGTGTAGAGCATTTGTATGTCATGCCATACTAAGTGATGATAATAAATGTAACAACAAAACATGCTGGCATGAACAAAGTTATATCATTGAAACAGAACACATGAAAATGACATATATGTGTATATATTCTATCTATGATGTTTGAGGATATGTTTATATAACCATGAATGTTATTTGATATGTGCTTGTAAGTTTCCGATCAGTAGGCACCACCTCCTCCAATTTACAAGCACTCATGCATAAATGTATGGGTAAAATAATTCACATCAATCAATCACTTATTTACCTACATATCTTGTCAACCTACCCACCCACACTCACACCCCACCCATCTAATCTATCTATCAATCTAATCAATCTATCTATCTATCTATCTATCTATCTATCTATCTATCTATCTATCTATCTATCTATCTATCTATCTATCTATCTATCTATCTATCTATCTCTCTCTCTCTCTTGCTCACTCGCTATCTATCTAACCTAACCTAACCAACCCAACCTAACCAACCATCTATCTATATATATATGTGTGTGTGTGTGTGTGTGTGTATCCATCCATTCATCTATCTTCTATCTATCTAATCCTATAATTTCCCATTCTTCCATGTATCTATTCCACCTATTGATCTAATCCTACTACATCCCATCATCCACCCACCCACCTCCTTCACTCCTTCATTCTCCCTCCCTCCTTCATACTCACTCTCTCTCACACACACACCCTCACCACCATCCCTTATATACTCATATATAACGGATATACTCATGCTCTGAAAAGGTGACTAATATGAAGTAGTGCATGAGGCTAGCAACCTCATCCTGTGAAACACATTGTTACAGAAACCACCACTACAATGACATGTGACTGTTTGGTGCAGGCTTCCTGCAAAGGGACCAGCTGTAGTGGTGGCTCTATACTCCGTAAGCAGCACAAAGGAAAATGATGACAATTTCTAGCTGATTTTCATCATTTGTTTTGCGGGTTGCATACATGCCACACCTCGGAGATGAAAAACCTGTACAAAAAATCCAAAACCCTGTGCAAAGACTGAAAAAAACATATCAAAAGAGTTAATTCGTGTAAAAAGATATTCAATTATAGTGGGCTGCATTATAAATGAGGCACGGGACTTAAAGCAGGTCTTCACTTATTTTAAAACCCAAACAATAAATGTCTGAGTTTATTTTACACTGTAAAAATAATGTGATGGTGTCATCATTTAGTCTATTTCTGTCCTTAATTATCACTAATAGACTGGGAAATTCTGTGTTCAATAGGACCTTATAAAAGAACTCTGAGACACAGTAATAAGGGGAATAGGTTAGAAAACCTGCACAGAAATTATGTACAGGGTGTACACATCTGAAAACGTAAACATCTTGTACAGATTATGGGTAAACCATAGCTTGTGGCATGTATGGGGTTGCAGACCCAAGCCTGTGTTAAAATACTGACTTGTTCTCTGTGCATGTAGAGCCTGCATTTAGCCTCTTAAGGAGCATAAGGGTCATGAATTGGCATCTGCCTCTAATTCTAAAGGTACAGGGTTCGCTCCCAGAATAGGAAATATAATTGATGGAAATTTTCTTTTTTCAGAATCAGTTGTTACTAATGATGTCATACTTCCCCCTCCCCTCCTGGGTAGTGGGATCGGATGCCTGGCCTTCTCGGATAAGGTCGAAAAAAAAAAGGAGGTCCCGTGTGCAAGTTGTGCACGTTAAAAATCCCTTGGCAGTTGGAAATCATAAAGAGCAGGCCATATGGCCGCTGCCCAGGCAAAATTTAAAAATTAGGAAACCTACCCACTAACAAAATATTTATAGAATGTGTGATTCCTTTATAAACACATTGGGATCCTTGCTGGTGCTATGGAGTTCGTGCACTGTGCTGAGATCCTCCTTGTGTGATCTAAGGGAGAAGATCAGAGCACTGATGAAGTTGTCCATGTGCAATAAAGATGGTCCTCAACAACCAAACCAAGATCAGCTTCTACACCAGTGTGACATTCTAATGTTATACCTGCATGACACCAACATTCAACCTTGTGGGAGGTACAGGTAAGGAACTAACAAACAAAACAACACCTGTAAAAATCTTCAGTATAATCAAACTGTATTTACGACAAACAGATAAAACATTATCAACAACAAGTGCTCTCTTGTGTTCAAATCTTACAAATGCACAATTTCTTCTTGACAGTCTATTCAATTCTCAACATGTACAAAGTTCAGGGTAAATACAACAATGAAAACAAAGAACATGTCAAACAAATCACAGTTATGAATACAATCTTCACAATAACAGCAAGCTGCACCAGTCTGATTTTGGTGTTACCAATGGAGTACTTAAAATTAAGGTCGCTAATGTTAAGATGACCAGATGTCCCAATTTTTCCAGGACAGTCTCAAATTTTCACCCTATGTCCCAGATTTTTTTAAAGGCCATTCAGATGCCGATTTGTCCCACATTCGGCCAAGCTGTCACAGTTTATCCTGGTTTAGAGAATTTTTTTTCACATAAGGGAATTTTCGAAGGTTGGGAAGTTAAGTTTGTAATATTCAGTCTCTTTGACATCACCAATGCTGTGCACAACGCTCACCACACAAGGCAGTGTCATATCTTTTTTTCCTATGGATGGTTATGCACCGTGTATGGGTTTTGAGGTAATGTCGACTGTGTAGATCGACAGATTACCGTAGGTTGCTTTTCGTGTGCGATTTTTATGAATAATTTTGCTTTTACTAAAAATAGAGATAGATCCAAAGAAGCGTAAGTGCACCTTTAATGAACATCTACTACAGAAATGTCCATTCATCACACAGACCAGTGTCTCTGACTCTTACGTGAGGTGCAACACATGTGCGTCAAGTTTTCCCATCAGCCACAGTGGACACAGTGATATTAAAACTCACTCACTGAAATAGTCGATAACAACTCTTTTTGGCCTAAAAGAGCAATATCTACCGGTGTATCAACCCTGCCGTCGATTACGGAAACAACAACCTCTTTTGCCGGCCTAAAGACGCCAATAAATGGGAAACAATGGTAATCTGCATGAAGAGCAGTTAATGGCCACTGCTGCGACAGTCTGTGGCTAAGGACGGAAGAAGAAGAAGAAGGTGACTTTGCATATCATAGTTTCACATAATCATAGTTTTATGTCCATGGACTGTACCATCAAAGCTACTCCAGATAACCTTACAGCCCTAATTTGCATGTGTGCATACCAAAGCAGAAGCCATTATTTTGAACAAGTTTGCACCTCATGCTTTAAATGTGTGTGTTTTTTTTTTTTTTCGTACGCCCGCTAATACTCGAGGCGAAATCTCAGGTTATTTTTAATGTCTAACCTGACATTGATTTTTACGTGAGTATCCTATTTTCTTGTACAGAGACAAGTGTCCTTCGCCATTCAGGCAGATACTCGCCGTTTTCGGAGGTACCCATTAGAGCTGGGTCGGCTCAGGAGCCGCCAGTCCCTGGTCGATGACACTTCTTCAAATGTTCTCGCCAGGTCTCGAGTTAATCCAGTCCAAATCCCGGTCGACGAAAAATCCTCAAATGCCGTCGCCCGGGTTTGATCCTGAATCACCCGATCGCCAGAGAGGTGTTGTAACCACTACGCTAGCGCGGCTCCATTTTAAATGTGTTGAACTGTGATCTAGAAACACTACATTTACTTCAGCACTGACTGACACATCCAATCATAAAGAGATCAAGATTTTTCCTGTGATTATCAGGTATTGTGATTACAAGACTGGAGTGAAAATTAAAATATCAGAGCTACAATCGTTGCATGGTGAAACATCTGTTATTGTGAGTGATTATTTGAATGACTGCCTAACAGAAAATGGTTTAGTAGGAAAAGTTGTTGGACTATGCGCAGATAACAAAATTCTAATTTTGGAGATGCTAAAAGAAAGGTTAAAACAATGTTGTCACCAAACCTTGGGCATGGTCTGATAGGAGTTGGGTGTGCAGGCCACATCTACCAGAACACTGTTCTGGCAATTACTGATATTTTGCCTGTTGATGTAGAGATGATCGTCTCCAAAGATCTAAAGGTCTTTTATATTTGAACACGCACCCTAATATAACTGACTAGGTTGAATTTAACGAGGCAAAATGTTTATTTTTTGAAACGCATGTCTCCAAAATAATTTGAATATAACTGAGTTATGCTCAATTGAGGTGGCTAGCACTGCTACCCGCTATTGAAAGCATTATTAAAAGGTTCTCGTCTCTAAAATTATATTTTCAATCTCAGGACAAATATCCATTGTTTCTGCTGAATTTCTTCGAAAACCTTTTGTCTGAAGTATGAGTGTACTTTGCTCACAATCAGGCTTCCTCTTTCCATGAAGCAGTGAAAAAGTTAGAGAGGCAGACAGTCACTGTATTTGAAGTGATTGATAGCATTAATGGGTTGAAAACTACCTTGATGTCCAAACTTCAAGACTGTTTCCTTCCTTCAGCTGTTAGGACAATCCTTGGAAAACTGGAAACAGGAACAACTAAATGCTTCTAATAAAGAATAACCTCCTTAACAAAATTAACACTCTGAAAAATACAACAACTTTGCTGCTTCTTCTTATTTTTAAAGTAAGGATGACAACAGTTTTATCTTAGCAACAGTTTTTACTTTTACTGTATATAAAAGTTGTTCAGTGTAATTAAACTATTTTTTATGTCTATATAGATTAAACATCTTCAATGGTCTTCTTCCCCCTAAAAAAAAAAAAAACATTTATGAGGTGTCATGAATATATGGGACTAGTAAATCTGGTCATCTTACTAGTGTGGGAACTGATCACAAGAACCAGACAAGTGCCAGTGCAACAAATGATGAGAAGATACTGACAATGGATAGGACAGACACTGAGAAAACCTATTTATAACATTACCAGGCAGTCCTTGTTCTGGAATCCCCATGGTAACAGAGGCAGAAGAAGACCAAAGAACACATGGAGAAGAGAACTGGAGACAGACATGAAGGGGATGAAGAAGACACTGAGCGGATGGCACGGGACAGGTCGACTTGACATAAGTTTGTTGAAGGCTTATGCTCCCTGAGGAGTTGAAAGGTCATGAATAAATGGATGCGGAATGTACACAAAAAAATGCCTGAGACAAACATTCTTCAGATTACTTTCTGCAGTAGAACAGATCCCCCTGCACACGTCTGCTTCCACCACTGGTCCTGAAGAAGGTGTCACATATGAGGTTGTGCATGAGGCTGGCAACCTCATCATGTCAAACAAAGTACCACACAAACAACCACCACCACAAGATCATGTGACTGCTTGGTGCACGATTCCTGCATGGGGACCAGTTTCGGTGGTGGTTCCATGCTCCGTAAGAAGTACAAAGAAAAGTGAATGAATGAAGGTGACATAAACACACATACATATATGAACTCTGACCTTCTGTCTATATGAAAATCTTGATTTTCTTACTTGGATATAATGATAACAGCAATATTCTTTAGTGATCCACATCCTCTCATTATATGCATACATTTAGATTAGTTCTCATTTTCTTTTCTCTACTGTTTTTGGTGGTTCTGTCCCTGAGGAAGACAGTGTGGTTGTAACACAGGTCATTTCTTTGTGCTCTGTTTAAATGGCAAGTGGTTAGAGTGTTTGCCTCTTGCAGCAAAGTGGGTTCAGGAATTGAAACCTGGTACAACTACACTTCAGTCTACCCAGCTAGACTGTTGAGTAATAAATACACAAAATCCAACATACAACAGTCACAATACAGACTGAATGTGTGCACATAAATCTTCACCAGCAAGATAACAAGAAATAAAAAAAACAACACAAAATCTGACATAAAACAGGTTCAATCCATGAACTTAACAAGCACACAAAAAGATGACGAATTTATGAACTTCCACTACGACAATCACTTTGTTCTGTGATAACAAGAATTGTGTTTACAAAAAAAATAATTTTTATGAATTAATTGCTTTGTTTCACTCACATAGATCCCGTGCTCCAGCAGTGGTAACCCCCGAATACTACCACTGCACCCCCTTCCATGCAGGTGATAAAAGATCAATAAGGGCCGCTGTACATTTATGTAAATAAAACTGCACTCTTGACCTCCTGATCCTTCAGGAGCCTAATGTAACAAACAACAGAAAAAGAACACCTTTCTTCAATTACTGGCCATGGGCCTGACATAACCTTTTAGAAATTCTCCACAGAACAGGGTGTCATATGCTGATATCTACGACTAACATAGTTATTTTCCACGGCACGTATTTTAAACTGTTTAAATTCGCCCATCACATATTTCTTTATTAAGTTTAGAGCTATAGATGCCTTAACGTCATGGGCAAATAGATGGTGTGTCAGCATCAACACAGACAAGTGCAGCACTACGCTCTTCACTCTCTCTCCCAAACAAACAGCTGGTGTCATTAAGATAAATGAAGAGCTCCTGAGAGAAGATAAACAACCCACCTATCTCAGAGTTACATTCGATGATAGGCTGACATGGAAGCAGCACATCAACAAGGCAGCAACAAAGGCCAGGAGGAAGTTAGCCATCCTGAGAAAACTAAGTGGAACCACGTAGGGAGCCAGCGGGAAAATACTTCGTAAAGTTTACCAGCAGGGCATACAACCACACCTGGAATATGGGTCAGCTGCGTGGTGTCCAGCATCAAACACCACATTACAAGAGCTAGATAAGGTGCAAAACCAGGCGCTTAGGGTCATCACAGGGGCAATGAAATCAACACCTATAGTGGAGATGGAGAAAATGGGGAGGATATAAGCACTGAGAAAACTAACACAGGCAGAAAAGTTCCTCTGTATGCCGAGCCATCCAATGAAGGACAGATTCCAAAACCTAGCAATGGGGCAATTGAAAAGAAGCAGCTTTATCCACCAGGCCAAACGATTTTGTAGACAAACCTCAGACCTGCCTGAAGTTAACAGCCCCCTAAAGTCTGTGCCAGAACAAACCCCTTGGAGAAAGGAGCCTGGACTACCAGTACACATCCAGACAAAAATGAAAGGAATATTTGACAGTGATGAACAGAACAGCGTGCAACGTAGGACAGTCACTCTCAGTTTCCTGGATGATGAATACCCACAGGACCTCTGGGTCCAAGTATACACAGATGGGTCAGCACAGAATGCAGTAAAGAATGGAGGAGCAGGAGTGTACATAGAATACCCAAACAACACTAGGGATACGGTCAGAGTACCAACGGGGACATTCTGTAACAACTATGATGCAGAAATCCAGGCAATCAAGGTGGCAACTGAGAAACTGTTGAACACCAATCTCGGTCCACAGCCTGTAGTATTCCTGACAGATGCAAGATCAGCACTCCAATCCAGAAAATTGCTAGGTATACAAGCCCTACTTTCTGAACTGTGCAACCAGCGCAGGGTCGCCATGCAGTGGATACCGTCTCATTGTGGAATACCAGGAAATGAAAAAGCTAAAGAAGACTGGCTAAAGAAGGTGCTGCAGACGACCGGATGTACCAGTTACGTACCATCAGAAGAAAAAGATGATCAAATCAATCAGAAAGCCACCAACCCCAACACAGGATGACTACCAAGCTATGAACAGATCAGAACAAATTGTCATTCTGTGCCTCAGAACAGGACACAACCAACTTCGCAGCCACATGTATGCAAAATTCAAGATTGGCAATTCAGCCATGTGGACAGGCACCCCAGACTGCGGAGCACGTACTTCAAGATTGCCCCGAATATGATATATTGAGGCAAACCAACTGGCCCAGAGAAACAACACTGGAAGCAAAACTATACGGACCTCTGTATGAACTACAAAAGACAGTGAAGTTTATACAAGAAACAACATTGCAGATATAGACAATATAGTTCAAGCAAACGAAAGAAGAAGAAGAAGAAGAGGTTACACCTGTCAAACAATTTAATAATCACCACCCTTTTAGGAGCCACGGTAGTACAGTGGTTAGTGCACTGGCTTCTTAGTTCGGTGGTCCATGGTTCGATCCCCAGTTGAGGTGGGATTTTTTAAGACTGCAAACGGTTCCGGGGTTGACCTAGCCTCATGAATTGGGTACCAGAACAACTCTGGGAAGGTTAAGGCGGCCGGCGTGATGCTGACCACATCACCCCTAGTGTGCCGATGGTCAAGAAAATACGGGCCTAACACTGTATTCCCAATATGCCTCAATGGGCGTGTAACGGGATCCTTGACCTTTTTACTCCTTATAAAGCATGGATCCACCACTGCAGCTGGTCCCTATTACAGGAAACCTGCACCAAACAGTTGTATGCTCCTGCAGCGCTGGTTTTAGATGATGAGGTTGCCATCCTCATATTAGGTACCTTGTATGACATGCCTGAGAACTACACGGGGCAAACAATTCAATAATCAATAAAAACAAAATGTGTGCAAAGACCAGCTTTTAGTGTATTTAATTACACTCCATTTCCAGGGCACATGCTTTTAGATAAGATCACAGTACCTTCTGCAATATGGCACTGTCTGTAACCAAAACAAAATAACATTCATGACAAAGTGAGCTGATCCAAATAATATTTTATCACCTTCTATCAACTCAACTATTACATAAATAGCTTAATAAATTTGAGTATGCACAACAATTATTTTACAAACAGGCATCTTGAACAAGATACCTTTAACATTCAAATTATAATTTCTCTTGTAAGCAAAGCTTGCATATATACATTTGTCTATTTTTCTTAAAAAAAAAAACACACCGATATGTCCATATTTTTGGTTTCCCTTTAATATCTCTATGGGAAACTACGACCGCAAAATGCTAAAAGTGAGATCATACTTCACTGAAATTTGATTCTATAAGCAGCAAAACTTAAAAACTTCAGATCAAAGCAACAGTAATAATTTGTGCATACTGGTCTACAATCATGACCAATTTAAAAAAAAAACTGTTGCCATATATTCCTCTTTTACAAATGCCGTTTTTAACAGAGTCAGATGGTGACATTTCTTTCTAATCAGCCTGGATCTCTTGTTCAAACATGGTATAATTTTTGTGAAGCAATAACAAACAAAAATGAATATTGTTTTGCTTTCTGTTTCTCTCAGGATAGAAACGTGAAATAGGTAAACTACTTATTTCTTTACCTTGGATTAAAAATTTTTTTATTGTTTATTAATTACCACGCTCTCCCTCCCAAAGATTTCTGGAGAAATGAATGACAAGTACAAAAAAAGCTAAGTGCCTATAATGAAATTAAATGTTAGGTCTCAAGTAAAGGATAAAAGTAGAGCATAGGGGTTACTTCCCTTACAATGACTTTCTAAGCCATTCAGCTTTCTTTGACTTGTGCAACCATTCCATTTTCTTTAAATGACTCAATCATTCCATGCTTACCGAACTGTTCAATGTTAACTCTTATTCAAACATCTATCCTTTCAGTTGTTATATCAGTTTAATTGTTCAAACATTTCAATTTCTATGAACTGTTAAATTATTTCATCTTCTCTGAACTCTGCAATCATTTAATTTTACACAATCATTTAATTTTGTTCTAACTGCTCATTAAAAAAAGTAACTCCGA
The DNA here is from genome assembly GCA_024509875.1 of Oreohelix idahoensis. Classification (NCBI taxonomy): domain Eukaryota; kingdom Metazoa; phylum Mollusca; class Gastropoda; order Stylommatophora; family Oreohelicidae; genus Oreohelix; species Oreohelix idahoensis. The sequence goes on from JAMPIV010022068.1 coordinate 135,103, forward strand.
GTTTCTTAATAAACAGCAAGTTGAAAAAAAATATTTTTTTCTTATTTTAATTATCTTATATGACAATATAACTGTACTCATTTCAAAACAATTAGGGCCACTGCAGAGGAGGCTGACTGCTCCTCAAAAAGCAAGAAAGAAAAGGAATGAATAGCTCAACCATTTCCATTTGTGCTGTTCTGTTACACCTCACCCTGATGAAGACTTTCTGGTCATCACCTAGGTTGTGTTGTGCTTCTATAAAACTGTCCTTGCCATATTCTTCTAGCATTAACTGCATGTCTAATGGTAATTTCCATAAGCTTGTGATGTTGGCTGCAACTTCTGCACAACTATGTATTTAAAATAAAATTAATACACAATTAATACAAATAAAAACTGACATGAGCCAAACAAGAGGCTGTGAATTTGTTGCACACTGAGAGTTTGTTGCACACTGTGAATTTGTTGCACACGGTGAATTTGTTGCACACTGTGAATGTGTTGCACACTGTGAATGTGTTGCACACTGTGAATTTCTAGGTACTATAGGAACTGAAGAACCCATGCAGTTCAAATAAGCTAATCTAGCAATATGGACAAAGTACAGCATTGTTTTGTCTTCTGAATGGCTGTACTTTAATTGTGTTAACATACAGAGTCAAAATCTTCTGCAGGGATATAACTTTAAATGGGCCAACATACAGAGTAAGGTTTTTGTCTACACTTCTATGTACAGCATGCCAGCAAGAAATGTTGCCGTTAATGTCTACACTTTATATTTATATTCTGCCTTGTGTAATTTATCAGGGGTCTCTAATGAGACCAAAAAATAAATAAAAAAATAGAATGCGACTACTACTCCCTCAATAATATCGCAAGATGAAACTAAAATGAGGTTGTGCAAGAGACTGGCAACTTCACCATATAAAATGAACTGCTACACAAACCATTGATGCAAAAGAAAATATGAATGCTTTATTACTGGCTTTACATGAAAATCCATCACACACACACACACACATATATAAGTGTACATATGTTTATTAAGAACACAATAGGTACAGTAAAGCTGATATGAAAGTCACATGCTTCAACCCAAGCTAGCTGATATCATATGCCTTCTACAGGGTGGCTAAGAAGTTACTGCCTATTTTACAATTTGTATCACATTTGTATCACATTTGTATCTACTGGATATATACAAAACATATGTCAAAAACTGCAATTTGATGAAGTTTTCTTTTTTAATTTTCAAAATAAACTGAAAGAAAAGAAAATCTATAAGCTGATGCTGCAAGAGACAGCAATGATGACCAAAGCACAGACAACCTTGTGAGATGACATGTTTAAGAAAAGCCTTTAATGTCACCATAAGAGACAGAATGAGAAGTGATGACATCAGAAAAATTGTAGGTACTACATTCTGCATCACGAGCTGCGGTAGCGTTGTGGTTAATAGTGCACTAGCTGCCTAGCTCGGCAGTGCATGACTTGGTTCAACCCCATGAAAATATGGGCCTAACACCATATTCCAAATATGCCTCAATGGGCATGTAATAGGATCCTTTACCTAACATTCTGCATCAAGCATACAGAGAGACAGAAAATTAAATGGTTTGGGCATCTCACAAGAACGGAGCCCGATAAATGACCACTACTTACGACAGTAGATCTGGTTTCAGGACACCTGGAAGACCAAGAAGTAGATGGATAGACAACATGACATAAATCCTATAACACAGGCTCACAGCAGCCAGGGTGACATACTTGACTCAAGCACACAAACTTCAGCTCCCCACTATGTTTCACACGGCAACAGTAAAACGAAAAAGATAAAAAAACAGAAAGAAACAAGAAAGAGCAAGAGTTGCTGCCCACGATGAGGTCATGTCTTAAACAAGCCGGATCTCATGTGGAGTTGTAATGGTAATATGATATAGCATTTTTATGTAACATAACAACTGTTAATTGTCTTTATTTTTATTTTGACGATTGTTTCATATAAATTAGTTGGACAGGGGTGAAGATATAACTGCAGGTCTATATTCTTTTATCTGACCACCCAAAAACCAAAATATTCTAACAATTGAATGTTTCTTTGTGTTATTTTTTAAATCACAATTTGGGTGACTTCTTACTATTTTGTTCGGCTTTGGGCTATCTTTTGAACATATCTTGGACAATCTGGGCTCTTTTGGGCAACTTTTCAAATGCGGTTTTGGCAACATCTAAAAACTGAAAAATTCCAGTTTTCAAAACAAAACTGTCTACAAGGATTTCAGAATAAAAAAAATTTATAAACCTGTATTTAAAATTAAGCAGTGTCTTTTCAACCACCCTGTAGGTCATACACAAATAGATGCCCTTCCAAACAATGAACAAGATTTGAACAATTTTCTTGTGAAGACAAGTTAGCAAATGTGATACTGAAATATTTCCTCTGTAGTGTTGGAAATAGTAGTCAGGCAAGTCAGAAATGCCCAGCAAATGTCTAGCTTTAAACAGAAGAAATAATCAAGCTACAGCACACATGGGATATGTTGTCGCAGTCAAACAAAGTGGTAGGCAACAAAGGAGCTGGGGGAATCTACTTTAGGAACACTGAACTCTCGAAAGATATACCTTGATAAAATGAAATCTGTTTTCAGGTTTCACAGTATCTGGAATAAGTGAAGTCTGTAATTTGTATCTATGCTGGGTGGTAAGCTTCACACAATTCCATCATCACAGCGGAGGAAAAACTCACAATAACTAATATTTTACTGAATGCTTACCTCACTTCAAAGAAAAGATTAATATTCTCTCTCTTAGAATTCATAATGAAAGTGAATGAGAAAAGATTAATATTCTCTCTCATAGAATTCATAATGAAAGTGAATGTTTGTAAGATAGCTCATGTCTTTCTTTCTTTTTTTTAAAAACTGGAAACGAGGAAAAAGTGTCTTTAATCCTGGAGTTACAGTACTTTTTAAAAAAAACTGGGAACGAGAAAAAGGTGTCTTTAATCCTGGAGTTACCGCACTTTTTAAAACTGAGAACGAGAAAAAAAGTGTCTTTAATCTTGGAGTTACCGCACTTTTTTGTAACTGGAAACAAGGAAAAAGTGTCTTTAATTTTGGAGTTACCTCATTTAAAAAAAAAAAAACTGGAAACGAAGAAAAAGTGTCTTTAATGCTGGAGTTACCTTACTTTTTTTTTTAAAAAACTGGAAACAAGGAAAAAGTGTCTTTAATCCTGGAGTTACTGCACTTATTTTTTAAAACTGGAAACGAGGAAAAAGTGTCATTAATCCTGGAGTTTCAGTGCTTTTTTAAACTGGGAATGAGGAAAAAGTGTACCACACTTTTTTATAAACGGGGAACAAGGAAAACTTGTCTTTAATCTTGGAGTTACAGTACTTTTTTAAAAACTGGGAATGAGGAAAAAGTGTCTTCAATCCTGGAGTTTACTCCCTTTTTTAAACTGGGAACGAGGAAAAAGTGTCTTTAATCCTGGAGTTACTTAACTTTTTAAAACTGGGAACGAGGAAAAACTGTCTTTAATCCTGGAGTTTCCGCACTTTTTTAAACTGGACATGAGGAAAAAGTGTCTTTAATCCTTTAGTTACCTCACTTTTTTTTTAACAACTGGGGACGAGGAAAAAACTGTCTTTGATCCTGGAGTTACCGCACTTTTATTTAAATGGGGAACAAGGAAAATTTGTCTTTAATCTTGGAGTTACAGTACTTTTTTAAAACTGGGAACAAGGAAAAAGTGTCTTTAATCCTGGAGTTACCCTTCTTTTATTACTGGGAACGAGGAAAAGATGTCTTTAATTTTGGAGTTACAGCACGTTTTAAAAAACTGGGAACGAGGAAAAACTGTATTTAATTCTGGAGTTACCACACTTTGTTTTAACTGGGAATGAGGAAAAAGTGTCTTTAATCCTAGAGTTACCACACTTTTTAAAAACTGGGAATGAGGAAAAAGTGTCTTTAATCCTAGAGTTACCACACTTTTTAAAAACTGGGAATGAGGAAAAAGTGTCTTTAATCCTGGAGTTAACACTTTTTTTGTAACTGCCGGTGGGAAAAGGCTAGTCCTCATTTCTCTAGCTTTAAAATTTCTTCTCCTTTCTCCCTCTGTCAGCTAGAGATCTACCTAAACTACTACTACTACTACTTAGTCATTCCTCTTCTACCGTGATCTACCTAATCATCCTCTATGATCTTCTAGTAGATCCTGATCAACCTGTTGCCAACCCCATGGTCTAACTCTCTCATCATCGTCACAGACTTTCAAAAAGACAAACAACGCTGTATGAAAGAGACGTGTAGGGTAACCTCCGAGGAATCATGCTGTGGATTCCATGTCATCTCTGCCATCATCTTTATGGAATTCTACATTCACAACGGCACCATGTCAGGCACAGTCATCGCCAAGTGTAATGATCACCGAGTCACTGTCTTTGTTGACTTGTTCATCCCTCTTCCCTGACCCTGGCTCCCTTTCAGGGGCACTGGCTTGATTTTTAAGCTGCTCTGAGGAAGATGATGGTGGCAGGGGTAATGTGGAAGAAGAATCCATACTACATGCCTGAACATCCACCTCTTGTGTTGTCATCATTTTCTTTTGATCTGTTTTTACTGTCTCTATCACATTCAAATGTTCAACACCTCTAATGGTATTTTCATCAACATCATCTTCATCATGATCCTCATAATTACACTCCTCTTTACTCTGCCACTGCCCTGTTCTCCCTTGTCCCTTCCAAATGAGCGCTTTTATTTCCGAGCCAACACCCTCAGCTTTGTCACTTTTCTCAGCTCGCGAGTATCTGTTGCCTTTAGAGTTCAGACAGCTGGTGGGAGATGAGACTGGAACTGACTCACTGACCACGCCCAGTAGGCTGGATGATGCTTCTTCGTCATCACCAGCAATCTTATCATGGCCAGAACGAAAGTGAAGACATGTGTGAGGTACCAAAAGCACTTTGATTTCTTCTGTCTGTGTGTCTTCTACGCTGGAGCTGATCTCAGGCTCTTGAATGACAGCAACCACTGGACCTGCCTCAGCATCCACACGTACAGACTCTTGACTACCACCAATCTGAGGAAGGATTAAATAAGTACAACTCAAGATGGGATGGGTAGAGATAACATAAAAGCAAACAGTAATAGCATTTTATATATCACCACTCTCATTACAAAGCAGTACCTGCTCTTGAATCCCCAGGGCAAGAGATGTACAGGGAAACAGACGAACACATGGAGAAGAGAACTGGAGACAGACATGAAAGGGATGAGGAAGACATGGACAGAACTTGAGCAGACGGCACGGGACAGAAGGACATGACATAAGTTTGTTGAAGGCCTATGCTCCTTGGGGAGCTGAAGGTTAATGACTGGACGAATGAAAGAAGAAGATGGATCAAGGGATTGTCAGATATCACGATTATAATCTGACAGAGCATGTGCACTGGATAAGACACAAATAATCAACCCCGTCCATGACTCACAGCAGAAACAGCAGACAAAAGAAGAAAGATTTAGAGATCTGTAACACACACAAAAACGTGAAAGAGAAAGTCATCGCTATAAGTGGGAGATAACATCAAGAGATGGACAGATAAGTGTCTATTAGAGTGCACCATCAAGACAAGAGACAGAAGACAGAGAGCTATTTCAACTAAGCTTCGATGACAGCTAATCTTATCTGTAAAAATTTTCTGAAGTCTGACAACCAAGTTGCCTAATTTCTTTCTTTACTGAGATCTCGAAGAACAACAGTCATAACCTTGGCTTTTCATTTCTTCATGTTGTCTGTCCTGTCTCCTATTTTTTTATGTCATTTATAAATGCTTTTCTATATCACTTCCTGGTTGCTTGAGTTTTCTTTTTGTTGTTTGCTGCATTGTATGTATTTCCCAATAAAACTTGTCTCTGTATGTAAGAACAAAATACTAAAATATATCTGTACAAACAGAGTAAAGGTGAAAGTAGTCCAACAGTAGATACAGTCAATCCTCGCTATTCGCGGCGGTTAGGTTCCCTGAAATCCCCATAAATATGGAAATCCATGAATACGAACCATTGATTCTATGGAAAAAAGGGGGTTAGGTTCCTGCAGGACCTTGTTCACCATACACTTTTGCTACCAATAACCATAAACTCATCATTTTGTGTACACTTCTTGTAAAAAAACTGCTTATTTATTATACTGTACATTTTGTAAATGTATTTTATATACTGTTTTCTTTGTAAAAGACAGTTGTACAATCACTTGGTGTAACAATACTGACTCACTCACCCACCCATTCATTAACATATCACTACTCATGCACACATCCACACGCCAACAAAATCCCTGAAAAAAAATATTTAAAACATTTACACAGAATATTTAAAATTCAGAAATAAAGAAAATTTCATTAACCTTGAAAACATGTAAAGAAACCATTTTAAAATTCAGAAATAAAGAAAATTGCATTAACAGTGAAAACAGACATCCCAGAACGAAGTTTATCTAACACACGTACTTTAGCACTGAGGCTCATCACAGCCTTCTTGCGCTTGAGCACACTCGCCAACACACTTGCAGTATGCTTGGATGCCATTATTAATTTTAAAAATAATCAAAAGCAGGGTACACTTCAAAAACGTGGATGAAAAGATGCTAGACAAAGACACGTGTAAACACATTTTTTTTTTTTCCCTCGCATGAGGTCGCATATTTTTTCCTCGCATGAGGTCGCATTGTCCCCGCCCAAACCCGGCCCCGGTCAAGACCACATGTCCCAACACAAGAAGACCCAGTGACAAAATGTGTCACCTAGTGATCCTCTGTGTTCTCACTTCTTCTTCTTCGATCCTTAACCACCGACCGTTAAAGCAGTCAGTGGCCATCACGCCTAGTGGCGTCTTGTAGGGCAACAACAAATTGATTCCACTTTGCACGGTCGGTGGCCATCCTTCGTACAGTGCCCCAACTCTGGTTCATTCTTTGCATCTCAGCCTCCACAGTCCTCCGCCAAGTTGTTTTTGGTCGGCCTCTCTTTCGCTTTCCTTCAGGGGTCCAAAACATAGCTGTTCTTGTGATGGCATCGGGGTCTCTTCTGAGGACATGACCAACCCAGCTCCAGCGTCTGCCAGCTATGATGGTGTGCATGTCCTCTTGCTTGCTACGAGTAAGCAGATCTTGGTTGGTGATGGTATTCGGCCAAAAGATGCGGTGAATTTTTCTTAGGCATGTTGTGTGAAAAGAGGACAATTTTGACATTTCCTTCTCTGTGACTCTCCAGCATTCCGCACCATAGAGAAGCACAGAAAGCACGCAACTCTGGTATAATCTTAATTTTGTGCTTGTGCTGTATTGGGAGGACTTCCAGATGTTATTTAGGCTAAAGAAGGCTGTTCTTGCCTTATTCATTCTGATGTTGATGTCTTTGCCTGCCCCACCGTCTGGTGTTACTATGCTTCCTAGGTATGTGAAGGTATGTGTCTGTACCAGTTGCCGATTCCTTACTGATATTGGCTCAGGGTTGCTCACATTGAGCGTCATGACCTCAGACTTCTTTAAATTGATGTTCAAGCCCACCTGCTGGCTAATTTTATTAAGTCTATCCGTTTTTTCCTGGATGTGTTGATGTGAATGTGCCAGCAGTGCAATGTCATCTGCATATTCCAGATCTTCCAATGTAGAAAATGTAGTCCATCTTATTCCTCTTGGACTGCCCTCTGTTGTCTGACGCATCACCCAGTCTATGACTGTTAAAAATAGAGTGGTTGATAAGGGGCATCCCTGTCGTACTCCTGTCTTCACCTCGAAGGTTAGGTTACTCTGCCCAACACTACACGTAAAGTTGGCATAGAGGCTTTTTATGATTGACACTATGCAGCTTGGAATTCCATAAGCCCTCAGTATTTTCCATAAACTGTCCCTATGTATGCTGTCAAAAGCCTTTTCAAAATCAACAAAATTTATGTAAAGCTGTCTTTGCCATTCTGAGCACTGCTCTATAATGTTCCTGAGAGTGAATATATGGTCTACACATCTTCTGTTCTTTCTAAATCCTGCTTGTTCTTTCCTCAGTTTGTAGTCTACTGCCTTTGAAATTCTCTGTATAATTATCCTGCCTAGTATTTTGCTGGGAACTGAGAGAAGAGTGATTCCTCTCCAATTATTGCAGTCTGCAAGATCTCCCTTCTTGGGCAATTTGACAATTATTCCTTTCTTCCACTCTGATGGTGTTGTCCCCATTTTCCACACTTGTGCAAATAGTGGTTCTAATAGTTCTGCTGCTAGCTCAGGGTCTGTCTTAAATAGCTCTGCATTTAAGTTATCATGGCCCGGAGCTTTACCGTTCTTTAACCCTTTGATTGCTGTGATGATTTCTTCTTTTCGTGGAATGTCTGTATTTACATCTAGATCGTTTTCAGCCTCAGGAACATTCAATTGTGTCTCTGGTATTTCCTTGTTCAGCGTTTCTCTGAAGTGCTCTGCCCATCTTGTTTCCTGTCCCTCTGCTGTCTTGATGAGATTTCCTTGCTTATCTCTTACTAATGTAATATTGTTTGCACCTTGTTTTCCGCTGATGAATTTTGTTATTTTTGTATACTGTGCTCTGTTCATTTCTCAGTGCTGCCTCTTCTGCCTGTTTTGCAAGATCGTCTAGGAAATTCCTTTTGTTGGCTCGGGTTTGGCGTTTAACTTCCCTGTCCAGCTGGCTGTACTGTTCGCTATATAGTTGCTTTAACCTGGGGGACTTCGCTTCTGTTTTCTTTCTTTTCATTTCCTTTCTCATCTTTATGGTGTTTAGTGTTTCTGGTGTTATCCAGTCTTGCTTCTTCCTTTCCTGGAATCCTAAGCATGATTTGCTACTTTCCTTATATATTGTTGAAATGGTGTTGAAATTCTGGTCTATATCATCAGTCAATGTCTTTTCCTGGCTTTTGGCAAATTGATATCGTTTCTTAATGTCGGCCGCAAAAGCTTTTCTGGTAAGGGGGTCCTTCAATTTGCTGATGTCAAACCTTTTCTGTGTAGTTACAGTTGGTCAGCCCTTCTTAGTTTCACTTTCAGTTTTGCTACTACTAAATGGTGATCACTTCCCACATCTGCACCTCTTCTTACCTTCACATCTTGTAATGCATGTCTCCATCTGCCGTTAACCATGATGTGGTCTATCTGGTTTCTGTCCCGACCATTTGGTGATTCCCATGTTAACTTGTGAATTTCCTTATGTGGGAAAAGTGTTCCTCCAATGACCAGGTTGTTAATGCTACAGAAACTTATTAGCTTATCCCCATTTTCGTTTGCTGTTCCGCTGCCGCATTTCCCCATTGTTCTTTCATTATATGTATTGTGTGTACCAACTTTCGCATTGAGGTCTCCCATTACTATAACAAGATCATATCTAGGTGTGTCTTCCATTTCTTTCTGCAGTTGTTGATAGAATTCATCCTTGACCTCCTCATCGCTATCATTCGTTGGTGCGTAGCATTGTATTATTGTAGTGTTGGTGAATCTCCCTCTCAATCTCAATCGTATCAGTCTGTTGTTGATGGGTTTCCATTCCAGTAATGTCCTTTCTATCCCTTTCTGTAGAATAATGGCTACGCCTTCACTGTGCTGCCCATCCTCTCTTCCAGAGTAAAGTACTGTTTCTCCTGTTGCTGTTTTAACTTTTCCTGCCCCTGTCCATCTGCTCTCACTTATCCCCAGGATGTGTAACCTATAGTTTCTCATTTCTGCCGTGACCTGTCTTAGTTTACCTGTCTCGTACATTGTCCTGACATTCCAAAATCCTATTCTTGTATCCTGTTTTGCAGTCAGGACATCCGTTTTCATATCAGTGGCTTCCTTTCGGCTTTCACCACTGACAGTCATACGAGCCACAGACTCCGAATGTCCATCCCGCAGCAAAGTTTGTTCATTTGATGTTGTTTCCGTAACTTCATTATTTTTTTACATAGACAGGGGTGTCAGCCCTATGCTAAAACCCCCAACCTGGAGGACCAGGGTACCAGCTTTTGTCTGACCCCTACCCACACAGACCAGTCCAGCTTGGTTGAACCTACCAGAAGTAAAACTCCCACTGGCATAGCTCTGGGGATTGTCAGGGTACGCAAGCTGCCATACCGCTACAAGGTATAGGTACCATTGATGGCAGTGTGTTCTCACACAAGGGACCTAATGACATTGATGTCACTGTATTGGTCCCTGTGTCTAGACACATGATCCCAGCCAAAGGCCAGATATTAGGCCGTGGGGTTTTTACAGCATTATAACAAAAGCCGCGAGAACAAGGTGCCAGCCTCTCGTTGCTGCGCGGTAGGCGTCTTGAAATTCTTTGCCTACTGCGCATGACCGTGAATACTCGCGAGGTGGCCGTGAATGCACGCGAGGTGACCGCGAATGGCAAAAAAAAAAATATGGGTTACACTTTATCTCGCGCGAATGAGCGAATCCGCAAATACGGAACACGCGAATAGCGAGGATAGACTGTACCCAAAGTAGTCCAATAGCAGATACTCAAAATAGTCCGAAAGTAGATACTCAAAGAACCGACAGTTGATACTCAAAGTACAGTTGACATTCAAAAATCCGGCCATCGATAATCCGGTTCCTTCAGATTTCCGGCATGGATTTCGGAGCGCATTTTTAAATTTACCGCGTTGGCGCGCCACTGTTTTCTGGAGCAGTTTATGTTTTGATGCAGCTGTTGGGTCTTGCTTGCACGTGTTAACAGGCATTCCTGCTCATTCCTTCTCATTTTATCATTTATTTGCTGCTGTTTAGCCCCATTATGGATTCAGCAAATAAAAGAAGTCGTGTAAAACGTAAACATCGTGCATTGTCGATCGCAGATAAAGTGTACAGGTAGTCATTTTCTGTTAAATATATACAGAATATATAACCATAAAAAATCCATCATTTTCAAAAATCCGGCACTCCTCAGGTCCGGAGGTTGCCGGATTTTTGAATGTCTACTGTAGTCCGAAATTAGATACACAAAAGTACCGACAGTAGATACTCAAAGTAGTCCGACAGTAGATGCGCAAAGTAGTTCAACAGCAGATTACAAAAAGTAATAAGACAGTAGATACTACTCTAGGGGAGTGAAGTGTTAGAGACTTTACTGTACTAAGTCTCAGCTTTATGAGGCGGAAGTGACCGGTTCCCCTCTTCACCGCCTTTGCTTCCTTAACTCATGAGCAGAGTCAGATACCCATTTACCGCTGCGTAGACAGGAATGTGATGCTACCTGACCTCAAACCTGGTAACTTCTGCCCTGAGAAGCGAGCACTCGAATCACTCTGCCACTAAATGGTCTTTGCATGACCATACATCAGACGTGTCACCACTTACTTCCTTCTGCATACAAAACAGTTCTACCCTGAACGACGATTATGTCCTGAAAAGCAGGAAGCTTCCGACGCACAATCAACATTAAAGAACACAAAAATAGACAAACCACCATTGTAATGTCATTTTGTCTTCTTTTTTTTTTTAAATAATTTAGTGCGGACAAACATAATGAAAGAAATTTAACGTCATCCCGAAGGTTCAAAATTAGAGACACAAAAATAGACAGCTCAACAGGTTTTAGACTTTCGCTCATTCTTACATAATTGATGCAAGCTGAAAATAGACGATTTCGGAAGTGAGGGGGAAAAAGAGACGGTGAAAGTGTGTGTGGGGGCAGTGTAGATTAGTGGGCAGATGAAACTGTATTTGTGTCAACTATGATGGGAGATAAACAACTAATGATCGAGTCCTGTTATTATCATTGTTCTTTGGGCTCTTTATGGAGAATGGAGACAACACTGCAGCTGCTCTTCCAAGACGTCTGCACAAAGCAGTCACGTGCAGCAGCGAATTCTGTAGCAGTTTGTTTTATGATAGGCGGGCAACCCCATGCAAAAACGTATATTAGTCGCCTTGTACGACATGCTTGAGGGTTCAGTAGTCCTATTCCGTCTTGCCAGAGACCTCAGGGAACTACACAACTCAAGCCTGTACTGATTTACAAAACAAAAGAATGCGTGTATTTCAAATGACTTTTTTGTATAGCTATTAAAAATAACAAAAGACCAACATAAAGCAGACACTCTCTTATTCAGCCCCACTCAATGGGATCGGTTAAATTAAAAGGCCTTGCTATAAATAACTCTCACATGTGGAGGGAAATCAATAACACTTGTCAGACCTTTTTTTAAAATAAAGGACCCGTCCCTTCGGTCTCCCTGAATGTTCCATCCTTACAGCTGGGCCACTCACGTCTCATGCATATTTATTTAACATTTTCTGGTCCAAGACTCTGGCTCTGGCAATCTTAGAACTTCTCTCACTGAGTGTGTGACTGTGCATATGTGAATATGTGTGTGTGTGTATAATATATGTAAGTATGTGTGCGTATGCGTGTTACATTAGTGAATTAATGTTAATACTGACTACTTTCTATTGAAGTTAAGAATGCATTAATCTGAAAACACTTTGAGAGTTGTATTATTTCAGGGCAGCCAATACGAAGTTGAAGACTCTCCTTGGTATTATCTACACTGTAGATCTAGGCTTTTCCTGTGGCTTTTCTGCCATTCCAAAACGTGTTAAGTTGAAGTAGTGAGCTCAAGTTTTTCCAGCTTGGCTTGTATTTAAAGGATCATCACATCTGATCCCAAGCTAGGAGAAAGTAGCATGTGACATAATGTGCATTCCCTGCCATCCAAGAAGGCTCTCCAAATATGCAGAGCTAAAATACTGTGCTTTGGTTCTGGGCTCTCCCACAGAATTGTCACTCCTACACACAGCCACTTCTTAGCTCACTGCCCATGATAGGCCCATAGTGAGATCCTCCTGCAAGCAGCCAACCAGGTAAAAGGCCAGAGTTACATCTGGGGCTCAAGTGATTCCTCCATGTGTCACCACAGGGAGAATCTCTGGAAGTGTGTATATTATTTCAAGAGTCAATGAGGGTATAAATAGCTTCACAGACGGGTTCACTTCCACATGTGAATATTGTAACATTGTGTTTAGCTGGTGGTCACATAAGGATGACTCCAGATACGATTCCATATGTGAATATTGTAACATTGTGTTTAGCTGGTGGTCACATAAGGATGACTCCAGATACGATTCCATATGGCAGAAATGTAAAACAGAAATGACGTCTTGTTGCGTTCCATTCTGATGTATGGTTACTGTAGGTAATCTGATCAAGTTCATTATGGGGTATGATTTTCTTCAACGGTCAACGAATACTTGAAAGAGCAAAAGGTTGAATGAGTGCAGATAAATACCGTCAGCGTCTCACAATGTTTAATTACATTCCATAGAAACAAGCAGCTCCACGTTAATATAATAATTCATATTTAAACACAGTCCATCGGCCATCTTTACTGGGCCATAATTCAAGTCCGTTACACTGTAACAATAACGGTGAATACAGCACCTCTCCGTAAAGTCCGTCAAGTTGAGGTCCGAGGCATAATTATATGATTTACCAATATTCTCAGAATACTCATCTACATTATAGGAATCTCCTGGCATCAATAGGTGCAGACACTTTATTTATACATAAGCATGACGACGGACATAGCGGCCTCAAGAGGACACACATGAAACACAGCCCCACCGGCATGAGACACTGTCCACAAGTCAACTGCAAAAGTAAACTGCCGTTGTTCCGCACGCGCGTCTACGTAATTGTTTGATATCACGTCATTTTAATCTAGCGACGTTCTATTTGAGCACCGCGATATTTCAAACTAATGAACGAATTGCGGTGCGCAAAAAGAGGCGTAACACGTCTATTCTTTACCCTGATGAAATAAAGATTTCGTCCGCTTGTTCGTTCATTCAATAATTATGCTGTGTGACTGAAAAGTCACTCTCTATTTTTAAATTTGTGTATCCTCATCTGTATCTACTGGATATTGAAGGTCAAGGTAGTCCCATAGTAGATACTGCCGTAGGAGAGTAAAGTGTTAGAGACTTCACCATACTAGGTCCAGCATAGAGAGGTGGTGTGACCAGCTCCCTTCCTCGCTGCCTTTTCCTTCCCTAACTGTAAGAGCAGAGTCAGGTACCCATTTACAGCTGGGTATACATGAACTATTGGATTTACATGAAACATATATCAAAACAAGTAGCAATCGCTGATATTTGACAAACAAGTTTTTTTTTAAACTCCCAAAGACAAAATCAAACCTAAAATGGTCCATGCATTGACGTTACAAGAGACAGCAGATGCTGCTGGTCCATGCATTGACGTTACAAGAGACAGCAGATGCTGCTGGTCCATGCATTGACGTTACAAGAGACAGCAGATGCTGCTGGTCCATGCATTGACGTTACAAGAGACAGCAGATGCTGCTGCCTGCTGCGAGGTCATGATGAAAATGACGATGATGAAGTTATGTACTGAACAAGTTGAATCTCACTTTGAGCTGTAACAGTAATGTGACATAGCATTTTATGTAATAAAATAAGCAGTCTTTAAATTGTCTTCATTTTGACCTTTGGTTCATATAACTTGGATAGGAGTCAAATCACGAATCGAGTCATATTAAGAAATTATTTTAAAATATCAAGTGACTTTTCAATTACCCTATATATGTTCAACAATATTTATGTATGACCCCGCATTACTGTTTTATACGTTTTCTTTCATTTACAACGATGATGTAAAGCTCTCTTTTATTAACTTCATTAGCTGTCTTTACTCCTACTGTTCAGCTATTCCTTTTTGTTTCATTACTTTCTGCTTTTTTTTTAAAACATAAAATTTGATTATGACTGATTGGATGTTGCAAATGTATGATGTTATATAACTTCTGTTGTTCCCCTATTATACAGTATAGGTCAGACCACACAAGACAAAGACCTTAATACTGTGTCTAGTAAATGACAGTAGACTAAGAACATTAAGTACAGGACAGAGTGTAGGTTTTGGTATTGTATAAACATTTATAACACATATCGAAGGGAAACCCGAGGCCTGTAAACAGTAAATAAATAACACCTATACTGTATAATAGGGGAACAACAGAAGTGATTGCGTCATTAATAGGCTGGACTGCCCATGGTAAATTTCCGGGGTTATGTGTTGCGGGTCGCACTAGTGACCTGCCATCGAAGCATCATTTTTCTTAATTTTTATAAGAGACCAAACTAGAACAATAATTATAATATTAACTGGACCAGAACTATTACCCGATTTCATTTATATCAATCTCAGCAGCTAGCTGTGGCAAAATATATTGTTCAGCAACATTTGTGTAATCTAACAGTGTCTCAGCACCAGAGGCTAGACCACACAGGAAATATATCTGTATTATTCATCCTACGTCGGCGATCACCACGTAAGAACCTTACTCCCACCAACTGAAGGCAGAGATACCGAATTTTTTTTTATCCAGGAAAAATTAAAACACCAACTCCAGCCACTCCCGTGACATTTGCAGTCAGCAACTACGGCGAAGTCTGGGGCTGGATTTGGCAAAACTTAATTGAACACTGAATATATATTACTTATTAGTGTTTATTTCCACGGAATGCCTGCGTCAAGTATTGGGTAAGCAAATCTGAAAAAATGGCCACTGTACGTATGTGAATTGATTGAACAGAGAAAGAAACCTATTGCTGTTGTTACCACTATCATACAACTCTTTTCTTTTGGTCTTACTAACCTGAGTATTTACGGGTTAGATTAATTAAGAACTTGTTCTTTGTTTTCTTTACTGACTATTCCATACCCTTATTGTTAACTTTTGATCTTTTGGGTTAATTAACCTCTGTTGGGATCTTCTTTTCTTTTCCTTTACCAGAGGGGAGAACCTATTTGATTAATTTCCATTCTGTCTGTAAACCATGATCTATTGATGCATATGATTTATGTCGTAAAGTTCTAGTGATAAATAAACTTAATAAACCCTTAGTTATTGCGTTGGTCAACCCCTACCCTATCTGTTATCCATAGTTTGGTTTCACGTTTGTGCGTATTTGTCACAGAAGTTTGAGCATGTGGGTGCAGTGTAACTTGTATCTTGTACAAGGAGAGAAAGTGCGTCTGATTTAAAGAAAGTCGTACTGATAGGCTAAATTAGAGAAATTACTTAACCCAGAGACTGTCCTTTCTCTTACACTATTACCTCGTGAAAAAAACTATTTCTTCCACCTTACTTTCACATAGTTAACACTATCACCTCTGCTCAGACAGGACTATAAACATCTATTACCTATCAGATAAAATCTACACCTTCCTTATGTGTACTGGTGATGGCCAGATGTGATTTCTCTGTTCTTCATATGTTGGGTACTGTTGCAGAATTGTTCAAAAGTCATTTTATCGGAGCTACAGTTACACTCATGAGTAGTTCCTTCATTTAACTTGTCGAATAGATGGTACGGGTGGATGGAAGAAATGGAATTCATAGATAATACTAATTCACAACTTCTCTAATCCCTGAATGAATGACAATTTAGAATTACTGATGCACCCTGTTTCAGCTATATGTAAGCTGTACTTACATTCAATAGACATGAATGACATAAGAGTAATACTCCACAAACTATGTCAACGATTCAAAATAGTTGTGATACAATGCATCCCATCTCATTGCAATACACCTCCTGCAATGAAGTGGCTGGCAGATTGGCACAGGAAGATGGAAAGCTAACTCAGCTTAATACAAGCACAACTTTCGAAGACGCCAAGAGTTTTATCAGAAGCAGATACAGTAACAAATGGGATGCAGAGCATCCAGGTAACATAAACGATGCATATTACCAGCTGAGCAGAAGAGAACATGTGGTAATCTTTATAATCTGCACGGGCCACAACAGATTGTGATACCATCCATTCGACAAGCTAAAGATAGGAACTACCAATCAGCGTAAATGTGGCACTGACAAAATGACTGCTGAACGTCTGCTTCAAAGATGCCCTATGCACGAGGAACAGAGAAAACACATATGGCCGTCACTTGTACCATTCTTGGAAAAACTCTATGGAGATTCAAACTGCCTCAAGTTTACCACTACTTTCTTTGAAAATATTCAAGTCTGAGAGTGTACGAGGAAAAAGATGATATAACATCATCATCTCCTTTTTCGCTCAACTACGGAGAATGCAGCCATCACTGTAGATGACTTCTTTCAGGAAGCCAACACTAAAGCATTAGCTCTTGCAGTAGTGTTTTCTGTAGCAAACTGTTTTACATGGTGAACTTTCTAGCCCTAGGCAAAACGTTATATTAGTCATCTTTAATTACACACCTGAACAAGAAGTAGCCCTATTCTTTCATTCTCTCCTCAGAAGCACCCAGTAACACACATTCCCACTTACACACATTGCCACTTACATACATTCCCACTTACACACATTGCCACTTACATACATTCCCACTTACACACAATGCCACTTACATTCATTCCCACTTACACACATTCCCACACTTATATAAATATAGTAACGCAATAGCCCTGTGACCTTAGTTCAATAAACACATGCGGTACAGCCCAATTGCTATCAGTCTGCTCAACATCCTCATATTTTCCTTTGCGCACCTTACGGAGCTTGAAGCTACCACTGCAACTAGCCCCCCCCTGCCGGAAGCCTGCACCAAGCAGTCACGTGATGTTGCTGCGGTGGTTTCTGTAGCTATTCTTTAACATGATGAGGTTGCCAGCCTCAAGTACAACCTCAGATCAGTTGCCTTTGTACGAGATGGCTGAGGAAGCAATAGCCATAATCTTTCTTTATCTAAAAGTAAAGTCAAAGGTAAAGAATCCCGTTACACGCCCATTGAGGCCTATTGGGAATATGGTGTTAGGCCCATATTTTCTTGACCATCGGCACACTAGGGGTGATGTGGTCAGCATCAAGCCAGTTGATTAAAAGTACTGATAAATAAATATATAACATGATATCCCTGTGCCCTTAACTAAGGTTAAGGTTGAACTAAGGTTCAACAAACACATAAGGTCCTACCAACAGCTATTATTAGTCTTCCTCAGCTGTGTCTTAAACGGAGTTAAGACAACTAAATAAACAAGATGAACGCCTATGCTCCTTATGTAGCTAAAGGGTACTGATTTGTTGATAGACTGAGATAAACAAGGACTTGCATCTGGTGGTAACAAAAATCTCTTGGGACACATCATTTCGAACAACTATTGAACATTTCACTGAGTAAAGTTCAGCTACACACAAAAAAAGAGGAGAGAAAGCTGTGAAACAGAATCATCCATTCATCAATTCTCTCCCGTTCCATTTTCTTCGATCCTTAGAAATGTCGACCAAATTTAATTAGAAATATAAATCCTGCCTGTTTCGACCTTTTTTTTTTTTTTTTTCTTTTAACTGTCTTCTTAACAAATGTCAACTGACTGATGATGCGGCTTCTCTTCCAGAATTTATGTGGACCTGCACAACCATACACTCACGAAGGTGAGTGGAGGGAGACAGTTTAAAATAAAGACAGGAACAGAGCTTCTCAACAGAGAAACTGGCACATAATCGACAAGAGAGAAAAGAAGATATCTATAGACTAAAAGCAGGGTGAAAGAGAAAGATAATGTGAATGAAAACATTATTGAAAATAAATGAAAGACATATTCAAACAAAGAAACAGGATAGTGAAAGAGAGAGAAAGAGAAAATAGAGTGGTGCATACTGATGATCTGACAGGGTCAGAATGAGAGTAAGAGAACAAGGAAGTTTTACGAAAAATTATACAAAGAGATAGAAAATGTGAATGAATTAATACATTATTGAAAAAAATACATGATGAAAGACACAAAAAACAGAAATAGGACAATGAAAAAGAGAGAGAGAAAAAAAAAGAATGGCCCATGCTGATGATCTGATAGGACCAGAATGACAGTTACAGAAGAGAAAAAGATATAATTTACATCAGGCGTCGACAACTAGTCAATATCGATCTACTAGCAGATCCAAGTGGATGATTTGGTAGATCTTTAGGCGACGGCGAAAAAATAAAGTTGGGAAATTTCTGACTAACCTCTCCCGCAAGCATTTAGAATCAGGGTGTCTCCATGATCAAAGACACTTTTTCCGCATTCCCAATGAAAATTCTCCAGCTGGCGACTAAAATATATTCGTAAACTGCCCGAGATAGGAACGCAATGTTTTCTTTTTAAGGTTCATTATTCTGTCGCTTCTCTTCCCCCCGCCCCCCTCCCCCCCCCCCCCCCCCCCGCCCCCCCCTCCCACCCCCCCCCCCCCCCCCCCTCCCCCCCCCCCCCCCCCTTTAAAAATATTACACACACACACACACACACTCGCAGATATATATGGTAGATCTTTAGATGGCCCAGTGTTACTAAAGTAGATCACACAAGCTCTTTGGTTGTCGACCCCTGATTTAGATGATGGAAGTTGTAAGCGAAATTATACCATCTGTAAATGGGTACCTCACTTTGCTCTTAAGTTAGGGAAGGAAAAGAACTGGTCACTGCACCTCTCGATGGACCAAGTATAGTGACATCTCACACACTTCACTCCCACACGGCAGTATCTGCTATGGGGCTACCTTACCACACAAAGCAGAAAGAAAGCAAGGGAACGTGAGGAGATAAGGAGTGTCAGAAACAGAGAAAAGGCAAATATGTCTTGACACAAATGTCATCATTGTTCTATGTGCTCCTGACAGGACATGGAACAACCACTTTAGCATGTCCCCTGACAGGACATGGAACAACCACTTTAGCATGTCCCCTGACAGGACATGGAACAACCACTTTAGCATGTCCCCTTACAGGACATGGAACAACCACTTTAGCATGTCCCCTGACAGGACATGGAACAACCACTTTAGCATGTCCCCTGACAGGACATGGAACAACCACTTTAGCATGTCCCCTTACAGGACATGGAACAACCACTTTAGCATGTCCCCTCACAGGACATGGAACAACCACTTTAGCATGTCCCCTTACAGGACATGGAACAACCACTTTAGCATGTCCCCTTACAGGAAGCCTACAACAAACATTCACATACGCTCTAGCAGCCCTGGTTTTGGCGGCAGTTTGTTTTACATGATGGCAGGTTGCCAGCCTCATGCCTAATACGACATGCCTGAGGGAGCAGTGGTCATATTCTTTCTTTGTCCTTTAAGAGACCCCTGGGACCTGGGCACATAAAGGTAAAAAAAAGGTAAAGGATCCCGTTACACGCCCATTGAGGCATATTGGGAATATGGTGTTAGGCCCATGTTTTCTTGACCATCGGCACACTAGATGTGATGTGGTCAGCATCGCGCCGGCCGCCTTAACCTTCCCAGATGTTGCTCTGGTACCCCATTGGGGCTGGGTCGACCCAGGAGCCGTTTGTGGCCTTAAAACTTGTGCACATGGCACAACACAAATATAGGGAAGAAAATTACATTGAGAGATGGGAAGATAGATGAGGAAAAAAATATCGCAGAAATCAAGACTATAAGACAGGGAGATGACGAGAATGATCACGTGAGAAATGTCATTGACAGGAAGAAACTGACAAAGCGAGAAATGTCAATGGCAGAAAGAAAATGACAAAGCGAGAAATGTCAATGGCAGAAAGAAAATGACAAAGTGAGACATGACAAAGAGATGAAGAAAACTGATAAAGTAAGAAATGTGAATGACACGAAGTAAATGACAAAAGCAAGAAATGTCACTGAGAGGAAGAGAATAACAAAGCGAGAATTGTCAATAAGAGGCGGAGAATGATAAATTGAGAAGTGCCAATAAGAGGAAGAAAGCAAGAACGAACGAACTTTATTCAAAAAGGGTTGAGAACTGGGCACGCAGGCCAGTCTGACATCCTGCCCTTTGTCTTTCATCCTCAATCCTGATACTCGCTCAAACGGTCATCGGTCATCAAACGTCAACAATTAATCTGACCGTGTCTTCATGTACCCCAATCATCAAGACGACAAATATATAAACACATTCTCGCTTACATCCGTACATTCTGGATGGAACATTCAAAATTACTTTCTTACAAACTTCTGTAGCAATTAAAAAAAGAAAATACAATCTTCGAGCAGTTAAATAAAAAAGTATATCTGCTCATTCTCATAAATATCTTCACATTTTAAGCAAACGAAAACAAAATACATATTTCTAAAGTACGGTGGTGTACAGTTAATGTCAATGAGAGGAGGTAGTGAATGTCACACTGACAAAACTGGAAACAAGAGAATAATGAAGATTGATGTTACAGTAGAAGACACAGATGAACAATCAGAGAACAGATGAGACTGGCAGAAAAACAAAGACAGATAGATGAATTACTCAATTATATTAGAACTCTGTTTGGTAATTTTATTATTTTTTTTCCCCAGCAAGCACAGCTATCAAAACTCGCTAGCGGTGTCTGCCTGGTTTTGTGATACATTATTAACGCTGATCAATAGGTTCTCCGCCACTAATAAGGTGCAGTTTTGGTCTGGCTAAGCCAATGAAAAATGTTATTTGTTATCTGTGTAATGTCCCAGGTTTTGGTGGCAAGATAACTGCCTGAGAAAAGATTGCAAGGTAAACCAGTTTTTAATGGGTGTTCAATTTAGCTTTCACGGTGCAAAGTGCGCCTTTTCTGTATTTTCCGCACAAAAAGCTGATGGATTATTTCAATGTTAGCTACAGATGTTCCCATAAGACAAATAGTATATAGGGGAAAACAGTAAAATACAAATGAACCCATGTAACTTAAGACCAGAACTTTTAAAATAATGGCCTACTAACCATGTTTAGAGTAATGTGTAGATCTGTCTTTCCAGTTTACTTCTGCTCAAAGTTGTAAAGGAAAGGTGAATTGAATGTATGGGTGAATATGTGCCTGTGTGTGTGAAAATGTGAGTTGCATGAGAGATTGTGGCTGGGCATGTGAGAGTGTAGTGTGTGTGTGACAAAATGTGGGTGTATGAGAAAGAATGTGGGTGTTTGTGACATGATGTGTGTTTGTTACATGATGTGGGTGTGTGAGCTTGTGGATGTGAGATTGTGGGTGTGTGAGAGAAAGAATAGTGTGTGGGTGAGAGACTGTGGGGGTGAGAGAATGTTAGTGTGGGAGAGAATGTGTGTATGAGAGTGTCTGTGTGAGGGAATGTGTGTAAAAATGGGCGTGTGAGAGACAATGTGGTGTGATAACGTTAGTATGTGAGAATGAATGTGGGTCTAAGAATCTGTGTGAGAATTTCTATGAAAATAAGAATGTGACAGAGTATGTGAACATGAGAAATCCAATTATCCTATGCACTGTCTACGGGACTTTGAAGAGATGAAGATAGAACACATACACAACTCACTCAGGCATGTCACAAAAGGGAACAAATGTGTTTTTGTGCAACCTGATCATGTCAAACAAACTGCTACACAAAACCACTACTGCCAGAGTACAGGAAATACTTTGGTTCACAGGTGGCCATGAATGGAGACGAAGAAACTCAAAGTGTGAGTCTGCACTGGGACATGTTCACCCATCTATTAAGTTGTGTGAGTCTGTACTGGGACATGTTCACCCATCTATTAAGATGTATGAATCTGCACTGGGACATGTTCACCCATCTATTAAGTTGTGTGAGTCTGCAATAAGGCATATTATTCCATTTAAAATTCTTGCGCAGGAAATCTCAATTTCAATGGGAATGTGAGAATTCTATCAAAATATCATGGTGATTTATGACAAGAACCACTGGAACAACAGACGACACGAAGACACGGGCAATAGATAGGTCACACATGGAAAAACCTGTTGATAGCAGTACAAGGCAGTGCTTGTTCTAGAATCGCCAGGCAAAGAGAGGTAGAGTGAGATTGAAAAAAAGTGGAGAAGAGAACTAGAGACATAAATTAAGGCACGGGGATGACATGGCAGGACCTAGAGCAGATGGTACAGGACAGGATAGTTTGCAAGGTAAATGTTGTAGGTCTATGCTCCATAGAGCACTTAAGAGTAATCGATGCATGGTGATGTAGTCAATAGGTCAAGCACTGACCCTTGATGTAGGGACTCTCAAGGATAGTTAAGACAGGAAATTGTTTTTGTTTTTGCTATTTTAAATGAAACTCCGCCTAGGCCGATCCAAAGCCCGGTTGAAAAAGGAGGAGGGCGGCCTGCATGGAGGCCGTAAGGAGGCAGCCCCTCCATCATGCAAAGGCACAACAGGCCAATCACCTGTTTTCCTTAAAACATGATTACACGAAACGCAACAGAGAAAACCGGACCGATCCTAAAGGCGACGAACTGGAACAGACTACGACTTATGGAACATGGAATATAAGGAGTATTAATGGGAAAGAAGAGGAGCTAGTGGAGGAGCTAGCGGAGGAGCTAGCGGAGGAGATGAGGAAAACGAAACTAGAAACCCTGGCTTTAACAGAAACAAAGAAAAAGGGACAAGGAGTTATGGATCTCGATGGCGGCACGCTGCTCTACAGTGGAGTCCCCATAACTGAAAGAGCTAAAGGGGGCGTGGGTTGCATTGTGGCAAAAAAACCAAAAGGATAGTATCAAGGGATGGAACTTTGTTTCCGAACGCATTATGGTCCTAAAACTAAAATGAGAAACCATAGTCAACCTTGTCATTGTGTATGGGCCAAATGAAGATAAGAGAGTAGAGATCAAGGAGGAATTCTTCGAGCTGCTTCAAAAGACAGTGGACGACTGCCTGGATGAAGTTATCCTGATCGGAGATTTCAATGCCAGAGCTGGACTTGACCATGCTAGATGGAGTGGAGTTATCGGAAGGTATGGAGAAGATACTTTCAATGACAATGGAAAGCGACACCTTAGATTCTGCACTGAGCAAAACGTGATCATTACAAACACAAAGTTCCCCCATAAGCGCATACATGCATACACTAGAAGTGAACCAACAAAGAATGAGAAATCAGTGATTGACTATGCCATAGTTAGGAAGCGCTCATTCAAGTATGTCCGGGATTCTAGAATCTGGTGAGGGTCAGAGATTGGAAGTGATCACTACCTGCTAGCAATTAAAAGAACAACTGAAGAAGTTGCTCAGCCTAGGAATTGCCTACCATCACGCAAGAAGCTAAGTAAACGTTCAGGAGAAATGAGCATGAAGACCTACAAGCTGAGAGAGCCAGAAGTTAAGACCAGAAATCAGGGGCTTATTGCTACAGCGGTGAGAAACACAGAACAACAACCTGAAGACCTGTAAACCTCTGGCTTAAATTCAAGGACATTATAAATACAGCTGCTGCAGAAGCATGTGGTGAAGTCCGACTTGGGATGAAAAGAAAGAGGACACCTTGGTGAACAGAGGAAGTTAAAGAGAAAATAAGAGAGAAGAAAAGGCATGGAAACAATACTTAGGAGATAAAGGCACAGCAAGAAAAACAGAGAAATTTAGACTAGGAGATAAAGGCACAGCAAGAAAAACAGAGAAATTTAGAGACTATGTGATATTCAGAACAAAAGCAAAGAACAAAGGTGCTAGCAGCTAAACAGGTCCTGGGAAGAATTAGGAGAAAAGCAAGGAAAAGATGCTCAAGAAAACCAGAAATTGTTCTACAAGACCCTAAAGAACACGAGAAAGGTAAAAACAGTGCCCTCTTAAATTAATAAAGGACAAGCAAGGCAAATTGCTAACTGCCCCAAAGGAAGTAATGGAAAGATGGAAAGAATATTTCTCAGAATTCACTGATGGTGAGCAAGGTTAAACATCAGAAACGATAACCACTAGCACAGAAGAGGAAACCAATGGTGGCGAAGATGGCATCAAGATGGAAGAACTGAAGGCAGCACTGGAGAAAATCAAGATGTGTAAAGCAGCAGGGCATGAAGGTGTAACACCAGAAATGGATAAATACGTGGTAACAGCAGGCGACCTATTACTACTGAGGGTCCTACAGGCAGCTTGGTGCAACAAGACCATCCCAAAGGATTGGGAAACTGCCATCACAACACCGATTTTCAACAAGGGTGACAACCGACAATGTGGAAATCATAGAGGCATATCCTTTCTTAGTGTCCATGGTAAAATCTACTCTAGAATCCTGGAGCAGAGACTCAGACGCCTAGCTAGGCCAAACATGGATGAGGTTCAATGTGGCTTCCGAGCAAACCAAAGTACTCAAGACCTGATCTTCACACTCAGACTGCTGAGTGAAAAGGCCCTTAAGTATAAAGGTGAGATACACCTTTGTTTCTTGGAGCTGGAAAAGGCATTTGACAAGGTCCTCTGGAGCAAACTTTGGGACTGCTTGGCAAGGAAGAACATTCAAGTACTTCTGATACGTGCTAACAGAGCTTGTACAAGTCTTGCAGAAATTATGTGAGGACTGCAAACCATAAATCAGAAGAGTTCAGGACCACCACAGATGTAAGACAAGGTGATATCCTGTCACCATATCTGGTCATACTCCTCATGGATGATGTCAACAAAACATGTAAGGAGATGACAATATTCAGTGGGGTACTGGAAGATGAGACAGGTTTGTATTTCAGAGCTGGTATTTGCCGATGATATTGCCCTGATTGCTAAATCAGAGGTACATCTTCAATCCAACCTGCAAGGCTGGAGAGGGATGGTCATCAGCAGCTCCAAAACAAAAACCATGGTGATATCACGAGAGGAAAGAAAGCATCAGATTAAGCTGAGAGAACAGGTCTTGGAGCAGGTCAACCACTTTAAATACCTCGGAGCTGTCACAGACTGTAAGGGAGGCATCAAAGACGATTTGGCTACTCGAAGAGCAGCAGCGGGGAGACTCTTTCAGATCATAAATCGAGGATTCCACAGCAAAAGTTAAGTTGGCAAGAAAACAAAGATGGCTGTATACCGATCCATCTATGTCCCAGTCTTGACGTATGGATGCGAGTCATGGGCAATGACTACAACCCACAAAAGTCAGATCCAAACCTCAGAAATGAGGTATCTGAGAAAGGTGGTTGAAGTAACAAGAAGAGACATGGTACGCAACCAGACTATACGCCAAGGCATAAAAACCCAACCCCTGCAGACCCAAGTAGAACAGTCCCAACTAAGATGGTTTGGCCATGTCTGCAGAATGGGAGAAGATCGGCTGCCAAGGCGGATATGGGAGGCTAAAAGCCAAGGATCCAGACCTCCAGGACGACCAGAGTCCGCTGGGAGGACAACATCAGACAATCTCTGAAGGACCGAGGACTAGAATGGAACCAGGGCAAGAGGAAGATAGCCGATAGGATAGTATGGCGCTCTCTCTTCCAAACTTCTACACCTCATGGTAAAAGAGGAACGACTAAGTAAGTAAGTATTTTAAAAGAAAGAAGAATATGTCTCCAGCAGAAATCTCACGGTCTAGCTGTGTAGTAACTTCACTGTGGCAAACTTTCTTAATGAATGGTAATGGAAACTAGCCACTATTTGTTAAACTAGTGCCAGAAGCAGCAGAACTAATTAGCTCATTACATAATCAACCAATGTCCTTAAGCTCCCCAAGAGGCAAAAGTACTGGGTTCAAAATATTGTAGTGTCACGCTCCAGTCTACTCAGCTGTAAATAGGTATCTGACTCTGTTCTTCAGTAAGGGAAGGCAAGGGCAGCGAGGAAGGTAACGTGTCACCCTACCTTATAAGAGCAAACACCTCATTCTCCTATGACAGTCTCTGCTACACGACCAAGTCTACCTTTACGTGGAACAACACAGGAGTACAATACCTGCCTGTAACTTAGCACATCTGTCTGCATTAACCACTAGATATGATTGTCTACACGACAAACTGGCGTATCTTCTTTTGTCATGGGGTATGTGTTTACATAAGAAATTCTGAACTCTTATTAAATAGTAACATTGATTTTTTCACTGATAATTTGTATTCCTTTTAGCCTCCCTCCTTTAAAATTCCTTCATACCCCCCACCCTACCTCCAAAGGAGAACATGTGCCCCTCAGTTTAGGAACCACTGGTGCACAGCCTTTATAAATCTCCTTCTTCTTCCTTCACCCTCAGACGTCAACTTGAATATGTTCAAAGAAAGCAGTGGCCAGTTTGCGGCTGTTGACATCCTCGTAGAGCTTTTCTAGGAATGGCACTGGTGATGGCCATATGCACTTTCTCTGTTCCTCATATGTTGGGCACTTCTGAAGTAGATGTTCAGCAGAACTACTTCACATAATTCTGATAAACAATTTCACAGTGCTGGGATTCGCTGCATCTTGTATATGATGGTTACTTGTAGTATACTCTAGCACGTAACCCACTGGCAAATGATGGCAAAGAATAATGGTGTACAATTTCTTCCTCACGTCCTGAGAAAAGCACCATTTCTCCTATACAGCTAGCCCTCGACTTACGACGTACGCAACTTAGACGACTCGACTTACAACGACTTGACCTACGCCAGGCAACAACAACAAAATAATTAATTACAAATTAAATTTTTAACGGGGGACAATGCTCAAAACATTTTTTTTCTTTTCTAGATTTTCAACCTAAACCGTTTTATTTTTCTTGTTCTAAGGAGCATTTAAGGCTTGGGGTAACGTAAACATGCTCACAGAAGAATACAGAAGTGGTGAACTGCATTAAACTTTAAAAACATTGAATGGGTTTGATAAAAAACATTAATTTCCATTGGAAGTGAAATCACATTGTAGTCAGACTTGATACAATACTCCATTGTTCATTTGCATAATAAGTGTGTGTACTGTTTCTCAATCAAGAGCGATCTTGTTCAAATATATCTCTCTCTATCTCTTTCTCTGTGTGGTGTGCGTGTGTGTTTATGTGCAAACTGTTACAGATTATTCTTAATTTGTGGTTGTGGCTGTTTTGTACCATATTTTATAATTGTATTTTTACGTACACTACATTTTAAACAGTATTTTTGTAAGCTATTTAGTACAGTAAAATGCTTTGTAATGTAAAATCTTTTATTCCAGCCCTTTTATTTATTGCACAGTATGACTAACACATAATGATATGATGGAATACGGTCTTGGAAATATGTAATAAGTCAATATATTTGAGGGGTGATTTGACTCATGATCACTTTGACTTATGACAGTGTCGTCGGAACAGAAGCCCGTCGTAAGTCGAGGACTATGGGTATTGTTTCTTCCTTCCTATCTCTTTCCATCTTTCGGAGGTCGGATTGGCTAAGATGTATGGCGTCCAACTCTAATTCTAAAGGTACGGGTTCAGTTCCCAGTACAGGGAATATATTTGATGACATGTTTTCTCAGAACCAGTGGGTCCACATTATGTTATACTCCCCCCCCCCCCCCGATCTCCTGGGTAGTGAGATCGTATGCCTAGCCTTCTCGGAAAAGGGCGAAAAAACAGGAGGTCCGTGTGCAAAATGCACACATTAAAAATCTCTCGGCAGTTGCAAATCGATGCTCTACGGATTTCGTGCACTGTGCTGAGAACCTCCTTGTGTGATCTAAGGGAGGGGATCGGAGCACTGATGGAGTTGTCCGTGTGCAATGAAGATGGTATTTAAAACCAGAACCAACCAAAACTAAATGCACCTTTCACCTTTACTGACCAAGTAAGCCCATCAACACGCACGCACGCACACTTGAAAAGTAACAAAAACACACTTATAATGTGGTTTTTTTTAATCTTAACTATTTTTAATCATTGCCTCCTTCACCTAGCGTTGCGTGACGTTACTTGCGGACACACCAAACAAATTATAAGAGAAGATTGGAAGAAACTCAGTGTCAATGGGCTTTTCAGTACTATCTATTTTTGTATAAGACATGCTGCTGTGAAGCGCAAAAACTCATAAATCGGCCATTTCTCTCATGACCTTGCCCGGTGACATGTGACAAGCAACATAGACAGCTGGGTGTTATAGTACAGGTAAGACCTTCTAAAATGTACCAGTTATGCAAGTTGAGTCTGGGTCACCTAGCCACGAAAGCGTTACTTTGTGCAAAAGCTGACAGCTGCTCCTTGGGTTTATGTACTGTTTTTTTTTCTATTTGTATGCTGCGTGCGAAAATGTTTTCTTATGTATCCTGTATGATGACGTTCCTTCTAAACATTCTACCTTTCGCTCTTTCCAAATTTACTTTTTCTTCCTTATGACCTACATTTTGACGATCTAGTTTTAGGCCAATTATGGTAGTTTATTTGTTTGCCCTTGCCTTTATAGGTGCCTATACCACGAAGCGGCAAGGCAGCTTGAGTACCCTCACAAACCCCAGTGCTATGTCAGCGGGAGTTTTACTCCTGGCAGGTTCTACCAAGCTGGACAGGTCTGCACGGGTAGGGGTCAGACTAAAGTTGGGGATTTTAGCACAGTGCCGACACCCCCCTGTCTGTGTCAAAAAAAAAAAAAAAAAAAATCACGTTACGGAAACAGCAACAGATGAAAAAGTGTTGATGCGGGACGGACATCCAGAGTCTGAGGCTCTTATGACTGACAGTGGTGAAAGCCGAAAGGAAGCCACTGGCATGAAAATGGATGCCCTGATAGCAAAACACGAAACCAGAATTAGATTCTGGAACGTCAGAACTATGAATGAGGCAGGAAAACTGAGGCAGATCACAACAGAAATGAGGAACTACAGATTACATATCCTGGGAACAAGTGAGACCGGGATAGAGAGAATAAAAACAGCAACAGGAGAAACAGTACTGTACTCTGGAAGAGATAATGGACAGCACAATGAAGGCGTAGTCATTATCCTAAAGAAAGGAATAGAAAGGGCATTACTGGAATGGAAACCCAACAACAATAGGCTGATAAGAACAAGACTGAGAGGGAGATTCACCAATACCATAATAATACAATGCAATGCACCAACAAATAACAGCGATGAAGAGGTCAAGGAAAAATTCTATCAGCAGCTACAAAAGGCAATGGAAACCGCACCTGGACATGATCTTATCATAGTAATGGAAGACCTCAATGCGAAAGCTGGAACACACAATACATATAATGAAAGAGTAATGGGGAAACGCGACATCGGAACAGTAAATGGGGATAAACTAATAAGCTTATGCAGCATTAACAACCTAGTCATTGGGGGAACACTTTTTCCACATACAGAAATTCACAAACTAACATGGGAATCACCAAACGGCCGGGACAGAAACCAGATAGATCACATTATGATAAATGGTAGAAGGAGGCATTCATTACAAGATGTGAAAGTAAGAAGAGGTACAGATGTCGATGTGGGAAACAATTACCAATTAGTAGTAGCAAGACTGAAGGTGAAATTCAGAACTGCTGGACCAATTGTAACTAAACAGAACATGTATGACATCATCAAAGTGAAGGACCCCCTTACCAGAAAAGCTTCTGTGGTTGAAATAAAGAGGCAATATCAAATTGTCAATAGCCAGGAAAAGACAGCGACTGAAGATGTTGGCGAGAAATTCAACACCATTTCAACAATATACAAGGGAAGCAACAAATAATGCTTGGGATTCCAGGAAAGGAAGAAACAAGATTGGATAGCAACAGAAACATTAAACACCATAGAGATGAGAAAAGAAAGAAAATAGAAGCAAAGTCTCCCAGGTTTCTATGCTATGGTTACAGGAAATATATAGCCAACTGGACAAGGACGTAAAACGTCAAACCCAAGCCAAAAAAAAAAGGAAATTCCTAGACGATCTTGCAAGACAGGCAGAATATGCAGCACTGAGAATGAACAAAGCACAGTATATATAATAACTAAAACCATCAGCGGAAAACGGGGTGCAAACAATATTACACTAGTAAGAGATAAGCAAGGAAATCTCATCACCACATCACAGGGGCAGGAAACAAGATAGGCAAAGCACTTCAGAGAAACACTGAATAAGGAACCACCAGAGATGCAGCTGAATGTTTCTGAGGCTGAAAATGATCTAAAACATAAATACAGACAGTCCACGAAGGGAGAAAATCATCACAGCTATCAAAGGGTTAAAGAATGGAAAAGCTCCTGGTCACGACAATTGAAATGCTGAGTTATGTAAGATAGACCCTTAACTAGAAGCAGAACTATTAGAACCACTATTTGCACAAGTCTGGAAAACAGAGACAACACCAATGGAGTGGAATAAAGGAATAACTGTCAAATTGCCCAAGAAGGGCGACCTTGCAGACTGCAACAACTGGAGATGAATTACTTTTCTGTCAGTTCCCAGTAAAATACTAGGAAGGATCATTATCCAGAGAATTTCAAAAGCAGTCGACCATAAACTGAGGAAACAACAAGCAGGATTAGGAAAGAACATAAGATGTGCAGATCATATATGTGTAACCGTTGGAGTGGTTAACCGGAAAATTCGAGTAGAATTATTTTTATAATTGACTTTTATGATTGAGATTAGCTGACTTTTTAATTTATAGTCAAAGGGGTATAATCGAAAGAACGAGAAGAGGGGGTCAAAAGTAGCGCTTACATCCGTTGGGTGAGAATTATAATGTTGTGTTTTTTTTTCTTGGTTTTGTCTGGGTGAACTTGGCTACGTGATCATAAAGTCACGGACTTTGAATGCTTTGGTGAGCTGTTTGTCAGACAAAGTTGTTCCAGAATGTTCGGAAATAGTTATCGTTGTAAATCGACGTTTTAGATTAAGTCAGTCAGATCCGAGATGCGATAGCGTTAGCAGCAAGTTTTACTTTGAGCTGTGATAGAGTTAGTATCTAGAAATGACAGCGAATGGGAGTTACATCGGGTCGATAAGCCAATAACTGTTTTGGTTGATTCTACTATGGTAGAATAGTGACTATCGCCCAGACGCCAAAACGCAATTCTTGCCACATGTTGTGTACGACAGTCTTGTTTATTTCTGAGGACAAGATGCAAGTGTTTCCAGTTGAGAGAAAATGTGTGTATTTCGAAACACCCAGGTACGTTGAACATTATGAGTCTATAACTAGTAGTGAAATACAGTAGACAAGAGGACAGGCTAGCGAGTAGAAGATAGACTTGGTAAATTTATATCCCTCGGGGTTAGGCAGTTTCACTAAGATACGCCAAGGCAGAAACAGAAGATATATGTCAGAACATAAGAGAGACAAATGTTTACATATGAAGAAATTAGATGGCAGATAAAATCAAGAGAGACAATGTTTACATATGAAGAAATTAGATAGCAGATAAAATCAAGAGAGACAATGTTTACATATGAAGAAATTAGATGGCAGATAAAATCATGACAACAGTGGTTCTCAAACTATGACTACAACAACAACTAGAGACCGTTGTGATAACTGAAGCAAGAGAGAGAGACAGAGTGACACTGAGATTATACCTATTGAACTTTGCTGTACGAGTCTGCCAACCTCAGGTAGAAGGTTGGGCATATCATTTTACAACTTTTTGCTGACTTATGTAAATAAAGTGCGACGTTAATATTTTACTCCTGTCAACGTGAAATCAATCATCCACTGTTTGGTATGAGAAATGTCATCATCTGAGAGAAAGAAGTTTTCTGATCACCATACAACGAGCTGCCTACTGCTAGGGTAGTGATACGAATATATACGATCAACAATAAACACAAATTAGAAGTAAGAAATAATATACAAGCCATCATCAACGGCCACATATGCATCTCAGGAAGATTATAGAGCAGTGCTCCGAATGGCAGTACAGTTATACATTAACTCTGTTTATTTTGAAAAGGTTTGAACAGCATACACAGGGACAGCCTATGGAAAATACTGTGGGCTTATGGAATTCCCAGCTGCATTGTTTCCATCATAGAAGCATCTATGCTAACTTTACATGCAGCGTTGGGCAGACCAATATAACTTTTGAGGTGAAGATAGGAGTATGACAGGGATGCCCCTTATCAACCCCTTTATTTTTGACAGTCAGACTGGGTGATGCGACAGACAACAGAGGACAGTCAGAGAGGAATAAGATGGAAAACGTTTTCTACAATGGAAGATCTGGAATATGCACATGACATGGCACTACTCGCACATTCACATCAAAACATTAAAGAAAAAACAAGTAGACTGAATAAGTATAGCCAGCAGGTGGATCTGAACATCAATTAAAAGAAGACAGAGGTCATGACACTCTATGTGCGCAGTCCGGAGCTCATAACAATACGGAACCTGAAGCTGGAAAAGTCAGACACATTTACATACCTAGGATGCACAGTAACACCAGATGGCGGAACGAGCAAAGACACCAACAACATAATGAATAAAGGGAGAAAAGCCGTTGTCAGTCTAAACAACATCTGGAAGTCCTCTCAGTACAGCACAGATTAAGATTATATCAGAGCTGTGTACTTTCTGTGTGCCTCTATGGTGCGGAATGCTGGAGAGTACAGAGAAGGAAATGTCGAAATTGTCCTCTTTCCACACAATCTGCCTAAGGAAGGAAAATTCTCCAAATCTTTTGGCCGAATACCATCACCAACCAAGAACTGTCTACTCGGAGCAACCAAGAGGACATGCACACCATCATAGCTGGCAGACGCTGGAGTTGGGTACGTCCTCAGAAGAGACCCCGATGCCATCACAAGAACAGCTATGCTATGGACCCCTGAAGGAAAGCGAGACAGGCTGACCAAAAACAACTTGGCCAGAACTGTGAAGGCTGAGAAGCAAAGAATGAACCAGAACTAGAGCACTGCACGAAGGATGGCCGCTGACCAAGCAAAGTGGAAGCAGTTTGTTGCTGCCATACAAGATGCCAAAAGGCGTGATGGCCACTGACTGCTTTGACAGTTGCCGGCTAAGGATCAAAGAAGATTTATTTACTCTCCCATTTTAAAATAGTTCTGCTTTAGGGAAGTGAAGGGTTAGAGACTTCACTATACTAAGTCCAGCTTTATGGGGTGGAGGTGACCTGTTCACTTCCTCTTTTTTACCTCAAGACCAGTCAGGTACCGATTTACTACGATAAGTGATGTCTATATATTCAACAATAGAACTAACAAACAGCACTAGAGACAAGAAGTTGTGCAGATATATAACTGTCTATACCACCAGCCATAGTAGCCTACTTGAACAAGAAGGTGTCTATAATTGTAGAAAACATAATTCAACTGTTACTTTTCGCAATATCCTTCATAATCATTTGTTTTTCAAACTGCAGATGTGGCTTAATTACAAAATGTAATCGTGTAGGCTTTGTTCTACCTGAACTAATACTACTTACAGCATTACTTCTGCTTTAGACTAGAAAACTCGTCACGTAAAACAACACGCTACAGAACCTATTGCTGCAAAAGCATATGAAATGTTTAGTGAAGGCTTCCTACAAGTGGACCAGTTACAGTTGTGGCTCCATTCTTTATAAGTAGTGAAAAGGAAAATGTTGATGATGACGAAAGCATTACTTTAAAAAAAAAATTAATTTAAAAATACAAACAATACATAAAAACGAACAAGTGTGTAGGACATGTGGAACAATTCCCCAACAGGTAAGAAATTTTATTTGTACGTACTTCCTGATGGAACGTACCGTTCAGAAAGCAATGGCAAACTACTGAATGAAAAAATTGCCTAGAAAAATCACAAACAGCCAATAAAAAGCTGGGGTTGTAGGCCACGTCCTGTAAAAGATAAGCAACTAACATTTTTTTTCCTGATGGATGACACAGCATCAGAACAATTTCCCAGATCACCCAAGAGTCAGGTGTGATTAACCTTTATGTGTATTACCGTATTATTTGTCACTAACCTGCATGCCAAATGCCCGTAATATATCCAGCTTGCACATGGGGCATGACCTCTGGTCCAGCAACCAAGGATCTACGCATGACTTGTGAAACACGTGTCTGAAAAACATAACCAAATTTGTAGATTGAAGTGCTGGATCAAATAACAAAGAGAAACTCACTCTAAATCCAGCTTTTACTTTCATTTACTTCCCTTTTTTTCTCCCTGTGGAGCACAGAGTCACCACTGAAGCTGGTTTCCTAAAAGGAAACCTGCACCAGAGCACTCGTATGCTGATCAAGCTTATGATTACATACAACTTTTGGAGTTCATGACTGATAAATCATACATGTAATTTTACTATGCTGTCGTCTGCTTCAAAGAACATGTCACTTGAAGAAGGTTAAAGGAAAGAACATGTTACTTAGAAGGTTAAAGGTTAACTTCAAAAGGATGCATCTCAAACTATCAAAATTACCAAAAACAAGCAACTGAAACAACTTATTTTACATTATAAATTTCAAAATGAACAAGAATATTTTAGGAAGCCAAACATTCAACTTTTATAACAAAATAAACAAATATAAAATGGGCATATGAAGTAAAATAAAGAATGCCCCTTCCTCTGATCAAACCTCTACCAGGACATGGTAAAGTTCACTCTGATATTCAGATTATGCCATCCTAACCGCATATAGCTGTGGGGTGAGGCATAGAGATAAAACATACAATAATACTAACCCTTTAAAATAAACATGCAGATGTGAGTATACAATCTACAAATAATTTATACTCATCGGCCACATGCCTCTAATATTTTTCTTGGACTGCTTATTTTGTTACAATTTCAATTTCTTATTATCAATCGTAGCTTTAATTTGTTAGAACTAACGGTGTTGTGGTGTGAACTATTGTATACTTGTTTGACTTGTGACAATTTTAATTTCTTACATATCTCGTTTATCTTCAGTTTACTGTGTTGAGCAGTTCTGATGTGATATGCTGTATGCCTGACTGTTTTGTGACATTTTCATATACTCCAGACATATCACTTAGTTGAAATTGTTTGTATTAGTTGTATCAATTATTTTAATACTGTATTTCCAGCAATTTTTCTTTCCGTAAATTCCACTTCCTTGGTGAAGTATTAATTTGAATAAATTCTTTGCGCTTATTTTTTGTGCAGAACTGCTTTTTTAACTTGTGTTTTTAAAAATATTACTTACTTACTTACTTAGTCGTTCCCCTTCTACCGTGAGGTGTAGAGGTTTGGAAGAGAGAGCCCCAGACTATCCTATCGGCTGTCTTCCTCCTGGCCTGGTTCCATTCTAGTCCTCGGTCCTTCAAAGATTGTCTAATGTTGTCCTCCCAGCGGACTCTGGGTCGTCCTCGGGGTCTGGATCCTTGGCTCTTTGTTTCCCATGCTTGTCGTGGTATCCGATCTTCTCCCATTCTGCAGACATGACCAAGCCATCTTAGTTGGGACTGTTCTACTTGGGTCTGCAGGGGGTAGGATTTAAGGCCTTGACGTATCGTCTGATTGCGTGCCATGTCTCTTCGTGTTACTTCAACCACCTTCCTCAGATACCTCATTTCTGAGGTTTGGATCTGGCTTTTATGGGTTGTAGTCATTGCCCATGACTCGCATCCATATGTCAAGACTGGGACATAGGTGGAGCGGTATACAGCCCTCTTCGTTTTCTTACCAACCTCTCTCTTGCTGAG
The DNA here is from genome assembly GCA_024509875.1 of Oreohelix idahoensis. Taxonomy (NCBI): domain Eukaryota; kingdom Metazoa; phylum Mollusca; class Gastropoda; order Stylommatophora; family Oreohelicidae; genus Oreohelix; species Oreohelix idahoensis. Next base: position 171,392 of record JAMPIV010022068.1, read on the forward strand.
GAATCCTCGATTTATGGCCTGAAAAAGTCTCCCAGCTGCTGCTTTTCGAGTGGCCAACTCTTCTTTGATGCCTCCCTTTCGGTCTATAATAGCTCCGAGGTATTTAAAGTGGTCGACCTGCTCCAGGACCTGTTCTCCCAGATGAATCAGATCTTTCTTCTCGTGATATCACCATGGATTTTGTTTTAGAGCTGCTTATGACCATCCCTCTCTTCTCCAGCTCTTCCTTCCAGACTTGCAGGTTGGATTGGAGATGTGCCTCTGATTTAGCAATCAGGGCAACATCATCAGCAAATGCCAGCTCCGAAATATAGACCTGTCTCATCTTCCAGTACCCCACTGAATTCTTTCTTGTTCTCTCCTTACATGCCTTGATGACATCGTCCATAAGGAGTATGAAGAGGTAAGGTGATAGGATATCACCTTGTCTTACATCAGTGGTGGTCCTGAACTCTTCTGACTTATGGTTTGCTGTCCTCACATAATTTCTGCAAGACTTGTAGAAGCTCTGTATAGCATGAATCCTTGCCAAACAGTCCCAAAGTTTGCTCCAGGGGACTCTGTCAAACGCCTTTTCCAGATCTATGAAACAAAGATGGATCTCACTCTTATACTCAAGGGGCCTTTTCACTAAGCTGTCTGAGTGTGAAGATTAGGTCTTGAGTACTTCGGTTTGCTCGGAATCCGCACTGGACCTCATCCAATTGTGGCTCAGCTAGGCGTCGGAGTCTCTGCTCTAGGATTCTAGAGCAGATTTTATCAGGGACACTGAGAAGGGATATGCCTCTATGGTTTCCACACTGTCGATTGTCACCCTTTATGAAAATTGGTGTTATGATGGCAATCTCCCAATCCTTTGGTATGGTCTTGTTGCACCATGCTGCCTGTAGGACCCTTAAGAGTAATAGGTCGCCTGATGCTCCCATGTACTTGACCATTTCTGGTGTTATACCATCATGCCCTGCTGCTTTGCCCATCTTGATTTTCTCCAGTGCTGCCTTCAGTTTTTCCATCTTTATGTCATCTTCTTCACCATTTATTTCATCTTCTGTGCTAGTGGTTATCGTTTCTGATGCTTGACCTTGCTCACCATCAAGGAGTTCTGAGAAATATTCTTTCCATCTTTCCATTACTTCATTCGGGGCAGTAAGCAGTTTGCCTTGCTTGTCCTTTATAAATTTGAGAGGGCATTGTTTTTCCTTCCTCATGTTCTTTAGGGTCTTATAGAACAATTTCTGGTTTTCTTGTGCATCTTTTTCTAGCTTTTCTCCAAATTCTTCCCAGGACTTTTGTTTTGCTGCTAGCACTTTGTTCTTTGCTTCTGTTCTGAGTGTCACATATTCTCTATATTTTTCCATTTGTCCTGTTGTGTTTTTAGCTCCTAAGTATTGTTTCCATGCCATTTTCTTCTCTCTTATTTTCTCTTTGATTTCCTCTGTCCACCAAGGTGTCCTCTTTCTCTGGTTCCCAAGTCGGACTTCACCGCATGCTTCTGCAGCAGCTGTCTTTATGATATCCTTGAATTTAATCCAGAGGGTTTCCAAGTCATCAGGTCGTTCTTCTGTGTTGCTTACCGCTGCAGCAATAAGCCCCTGATATCTGGTCTTAATTTCTGGCTCTCTCAGCTTGTAGGTCCTAACGCTCATTTCTCCTGCTCGTTTACTTGGTTTCTTGCGTGATTGTTACGGGAGTAATATTACAGTTGTCTGCTAGGATTTGCAGTGTGCTACGTTTAGGGTCATAGCATTTAATATAAATTACTGTTAATAAGTTAGCGTCTACTGAACGCGAAGTTCACGCTCTAATTATGACGCGTGAGCGTTGTTAGGTCGCAGACCGTGACCTAGCTACGGAACCTTTTTACATTGACCGTCGAGCGGTAAAGACGCGTCTGACTTTCTTTCCAATGTTGGGCATGGTATTGCCATACAGATATATTTGATGCAAGTACGGACATGGGTCAGTCCATTGTTATTACGAAGATTTGAAATGATTAAAGGTCAGTACGTAAGTGAAAATTAAGGAAGGATGAATTACAGTCCGTATTAATTATATTTTGCCAGACTCATAGACTCACTGTCGGCCGTTGGAACCCCCAACCGCGCGTGCATACAGCTATGACAATCTGTGTACAGCAATTCGATTAATTGGACAAGGACTGATAGGATATCTCTATATACATGCAATATATGTTCAAGTCATAATATGTACTTTTTATGATCAACATGCATGAATCGTTTTAACGTGTAAACTGTCGATTAAATATTTGTGGACTCAATGAACCGACTTATCAAGTCAATGAAATTACAAGTTCAATATGATTCGACAATTCTTTCAACATCCACATTCGCGTAATTAACATCGAAGGCACGATGCAAGGAACTGAAATGAAAAGACTACTTATAAAAAAATAATAGAGCAAAACCACGCCTTTAACAACTGGTGGCCAGTGTGGGGATCGGAAAAATTTTTCTGGAAGTAACCGACCAAAATCTCATTCATACGAAAAGAAGATGTTTACTATTGAAAGACGTTCACGTGACTGCAAAAAGATGACGCGACACGCATAATTACTAAGGTCAAAGCTACGTCATCATTCTTTGAGTACGAACCAAAAGTCAGGACGGCAGCCGTTTATCCAGTCTCTTCTACAAAATAAAATCTATCAACAAGTAACCTGTGAAAACGATGGAAGGGCAACAAACAACACTTCTATATACCGTCGGTGCATACTTGCATTGTCCGAAAGCAATGAGAATTGAGCACAAAAAGATAAGTTTTGTTATAACCTTTGTCGGTTAATATAACAGTGCCAAGTCCATTTTGCTCTTACCCGGATATGTCTATCTATTTGTATGTCTAATATTTCATGTTTGTTTTCCACCGTATGTTTGTGTTATTAATGTGGGCGGTTGGGCAGGAGAATTACATCTGATTACATGTCTTTACGAATGACCAGATCAGGTGTAATCGTTCTATAAGGCCGTGAATTAATCGCATTTAGCGAAGGACTCACTGAGGACACTGCCGGTGGTTTGTTCGTTCGGACTTGCTATTAATTCCCTTGTATGTTAGATGTCTAGTTCTGTTATAACTGGGGTTTTCTAGTGTATTCAGTTTCATTTATTAAGTTTGTATTATTGTTCGTAACCTATCTCGTATTCCTGACCTTACTATCTTTACGTTTTTTTAAATGTATTGTATTATCCTTTATGAGTCCTGTGACGTCATTATTCGTAGTATCCATTTTTTTCTTGCGTTAACCTTCACCCTGCTATATTTCCTGTTGGTATAATTGGTTTATAAAATCACTTATTTTTGTGAAAATGTCACTTTTGTATTGTACTATTGTACTGTAAAGCCTTGGTTTATCATTATATTGTCTTCATTAATCTCATAATCTAATGTTATTTCTATAAATTGTTTTAAATAATATATCTAATTAATTTGATTAATTTTTAGCAACTTGATAATGACTTAGGGGATTGCATCAAGCTGCAGCAGTAGTAATTTGTACACTTTCATAGTCCTACAGTGTGGACTTAGCACATATCTTTAATTGATTAGTGTAATTATGGAGGGATAATGCCCATAATTATTTTATGGTGATATTAGGTGCATGATATAAATTCAGCATCTTGAATAAGTAAATATCATAACTATTTATGATATAAATTATTGACTACTTATAATATTATTATAAAATATTGAATAGTTGTTGAACTTACAACAATTATTAAGAGAATATTACAGTTGGTTATACTGAGTATTCATAGTTTGAGCTGTTACAAATAAGGACATAGATTTTATTGTTGATTATTATAGATCTGTAATTACTTACAAGAAAAAAGGCAAGATGCTTACCTTGGATCATTTTATTAAAAATGGGAAAGATTTTGGTAAAAAGGGAGAAGCTTTAGAAGCATACTCATTGGCAGAATTTGCTAAATATAAAGCAGAATTAGCGGAACAGGAGGAAAAAGAAGAGAGAAGAAAAGCTATATTAAAACAAGAAGAAGCAGAACGGATAGCAACTTTAAAACATGAAGAGTCACAACGTGAGATGAAAGAAATAGAAAAGGAAAATAGACAAAGAGAAATTGCTAGACAGGAAAGGGAGGAACGTCGACAAGAAGAAGAAAATAAAATGAGACGAGAGGAAATTGCACGGCAACAAGAAAAGGAGTTAATACAAATGCGTATGGCTGAATTAAACTTAAAAACTCAAGTAGCTGCAAATATAAATAATACTGATACGCAGAATACTTCTTCATCCAACCAAAATAAGGTCAATTACTATTTCAAGCTACCACCATTCAAGTTACACGTTGATGATTTATCAGAATGGCTATCACGCTTTGAGGATATATGCAAATTCAATAACCTTAACAAAACTGCATGGGCTCTTAAACTCAAGGAATTTCTGGATGGCGAACTTCTCATTCTTTGTTGGTTCACATCTAGTGTATGCATGTATGCGCTTATGGGGGAACTTTGTGTTTGTAATGATCAGATTCTGCTCTCTGCAGAATCTAAGGAGTCGCTTTCCATTGTCATTGAGAGTATCTTCTCCATATCTTCCAATAACTCCACCCCATCTAGCATGGTCATTTCCAACTCTGGCATTAAAATCTCCGAGCATGATAACTTCATCTAGGCAGTCATCCACTGTCCTTTGAAGCAGCTCGAAGAATTCCTCCTTGACCTCTGCTCTCTCATCTTCATTTGGCCCATACACTATGACCAGGTTGACCATGGTTTCTCCTTCTTTTAGTTTTACAACCATAATGCGCTCCGAAACAAAGTTCCATTCCTTGATACTATCTTTTTGATTTTGGGCCACAATGCAACCCACGCCCCCTTTAGCTCTTTCAGATATGGGTACACCACTGTAGAGCAGCGTGTTGCCATCGAGATCCATGACTCCTTGTCCTATTTTCTTTGTTTCCGTTATAGCCAGGATTTCTAGTTTTGCTTTCCTCATCTCTTCCACCAGCTCCTCTTCCTTCCCATTTATACTTCTTGTGTTCCAAGTTCCATAAGTCGTAGTCCGTAGTCCGTTCCAGTTCATCGCCTTTAGAATCAGTCCAGTTTTCTCTCTTGTATTGCTCGTAATCGTGATTTAAAGCAAACAGGTGATTGGCCTGTTGTGCCTTTGCATGGTGGAGGGGCTGCCTCCTTACGGCCTCCATGCAGGCCGCCCTCCTCCTTTTTCATCCGGGCTTGGGACCGTCATAGGCGGAGTTTTTAAAAATATTTTTAGTTTTTATTTTTATACAAACATCGCTGATAATAATGTACAGTGGCCATCTGAATATTTACCATCTTCTAGGAAAACTCCCCGAACTTACACACATTCTAAATATGAATTTTCACATTTTTGGACTTTCAAAAAGTTGTCTAAATGACAAAATAACAGACGATGACATTGCGTTAAATGGGTTTAAAACTCTTCGGCGAGACTCAAGCAGAAAACTAGAGAAGGGTATAACAGTTTATATTTCCACTTCCCTTAATTTTCGCCTCAGAAATGATTTAGAGACAGCAGAGATAGAATGCGTATGGTTGGAAATAAAGCTACCAAACCAGTGCCTATTTCTAGTGGGGTATCTTTATCGAAATCCTAGTGCAGGACCTATCTGGTACGAAGATTTCACCATCATGATGGACAATGTATTCGCCACCGTCAAGGAGGTTATTCTTCTTGGCGATTTCAATATCGATATACACAATTCAAATGTAACATGGAAAAATATTATACTATCGTACAACTTAAAACAAATAGTCAACCAGCCTACAAGAGTAACACAAGCATCATCCACACTAATCGACCATATCTACGCAACTTGTCCAGAACACGTAATAGAATGCTCTGTCCCTAATATTGCAATGAGTGACCACTATTCAGTATGCTGCACATGGTCAAAGAATAAATGTAAAGTTCCTAAAAAATAAACATGTAAGTATTAAATTTAGAAGTTTCAAACATTTCAATCGGGAATTATTTTTAAATGACTTGCTAACTGCACCTCTCGCCAGTGTTTACCAACTTCCTGATCCGGATGACGCCATTGCATGCTGGACACAGATTTTTAATAGTGTTTTTGACACGCACGTACCAGATAAGGAAATTCGCGTCAAACGACAACTAAAATCTCATTGGATCACGCAGGAAGTGTTGAAGGCTATGAGGCAGAGAGATCAAGCGCACAAAAATAAGGACCTCAACACATACAGGGTATGGTGGAAAAAGGTTCAATATTTAATTCACAAAGAAAATAAAAATCACTTTAGAAATATGGTTCAGAACAAATCAAATAGTAAGGAAATATGGAAGGCAATTAACACCTTAGCGAAAAAAACGTAATGCACCGAACTCATTATCTTTCAACACTTCATTTTCTTGCACAGACTTCAGCAATCACTTTCAGAAATAAACAGTCTGAAATCCACAATACCACATTCACCTAGTGACTTAGAAAAACTTTCAGCATTCTGTGAGGACAAATGTACAAACTCAGTTCCACCCGACATTCCTTTTATGACAGTTAATGAAGTGTATTACTATCTTCTTGGCCTTATAGATAATAGCTCATCAGTGATTCACTAATATATATATATATATATATATATATATATATATATATATATATATATATATATATATATATATATATATATATATATATATATATATATATATATATATATATATATAATCAGTGTATCGCTAAGAGTTATTTTCCTTCAGCCTTTAAGATCGTCAAAGTATATCCCCTCTTCAAACCTGGTTCATCAGATACCAGTAACCTCGACAACTATAGACCAATTTCTCTATCATCGCTATCTAAACCACTGGAACAGCACCCACATAAAACAACACTACAGTACCTAGTTAGCAGCGACTTGCTAACTGACAGTCAGTCGGGGTTTAGACAAAGGCATTAATGTCACACAGCTCTAACTAAGATGATAGACAACTTGCACCTAAACATCAATAACGATTACATATGTGGAGCAATCTTTGTAGACTTTAGGTGTTTTAATAAGAAAATTAGAAACAATGAAAGTTAACTTTAAACTAGTTACATTATTTAAATCATTCTTGTCCTACAGACAGCAAGTAGTGTCTTACAATAACTCCTTGTCAAGCCCAACTACTATTGACGCTGGTGTTCCTCAGGGCTCTATTGTCGGTCCTCTACTTTCTTCCATTTACATAAATGACCATATTTGCCGATGACTGTACCATTTACACTAGTGATAAACGTTGCAACACACTAGAAATATTATTTCAAAGCGATACAGACAATTTTTTTAAGTAGAGCAACGACAATCGCATGCAAATAAATATCATTAAAACAAAATGCATGATAATATCAACTAGACAAAAATTACAAAACTCACAGACAACAACACTTCAACTCTATATTGGTACCACACTAATTGAAAATTTAAATGAAAATAAAACACTGGGACTAATAATTGACCAACACTTAAGTTGGAATTCGCATGTACAAGCACTGACCAAACAAACGGCACAAAAAGTTTACCAGTTAGCTAACATCAAACATTTCCTAGATGAGGAGACACGAAAAATGTTCTATACATCCCAAATACAAACTGTGTAACTGTTATTGTACTGTTACAATGTTGGGATTTTATTTTATTATATTTTATTTTGTTATTTTGTTTTTTAAGTAATATTTAAGATACATGTGAGAATAAATGGATTCAGTATGGAAGACTAGAGAAAGGAATGGCAGAATGTTAGACGGGCCTGCGTGCCCAATTCTAAACCCTTTGAAAATAAAGTTCGTTCGTTCATTCTCTCTCTCTCTCTCTCTCTCTCTGATAGGTATTAGTGTTTCAGAGAGAGCGAACAAACTTTATTTTCAAAGGGTTAAGAATTGAGCACGCAGGCCCGTCTTACATTCTTCTCTCTCTCCCTCCCTCTTTCCCCCCCCCCCCCTCTCTCTCTCATCTCGCATACTGTATCTTTTCATTCTCACAGGTTACTTCAAACATTAATTTAAAGGCATGCAACATTATAAATGTAATACAACAGCATACATTTAGAATATCCAATCATAATCAAGATTAAGTATGTTAAAAAAAAAAGTAATGGAAAAAAATACAACAACAAAGTCACTAATAAAATCCAAACTCTCAATATAGTACAATAGACAATGATATGAAACATAATCAGGTTAGGTAAAGGATCCCGTTACACGCCCTTCGAGGCGTATTGGGAATATGGTGTTAGGCCCAAATTTTCTTGACCATTGGCAAATTAGGGGTGACGTGGTTAGCATCACACCATAATCAGGTTATTGTGGCATATAATCAGAACTCATGAAATATTCGAACAGTCAGCTATAGAATTAGCATAGCGAGAGAAAGAAAGAGAGAGAGAGAGAAATTTGGGAAGATAACAGAAGTCAACAAGAGAGTACACTTTTATGTGACGTCACAAATCTCTTTAACCACGCCCCCCCCATTTTTATCTGTTCGACCGAAAAGAAAGAATATAATCGAAAAAACAGAACATAAACGAAAAGAAAGAATGTAATCGAATGTAACTAAGTTAACTAGTGCAGACAACAATAACAATCTTTTAAGTAAAATAGTGTTTAATTAATCAGACTTTTGCAGTCTGGTTGATCAAATGTTGCTAAACTTTTTTTGTTTAATTCAAAAATAAATTAAATGTAAAGTAAACACATCAATAACTTTAGTTCTTACTTATGTTAGTTTCATAAAATAATGTTCAACTTGAGAGAAAATCCACACTTAAAAAACAAAACAAAACAAAAACAAACTGAAGTTGTTATCAATGTCTGATTTCTCTTTGTTATCATTATCACACGGTCAAGTAAGATGATCCTTCACTGAACGAACTAGAAACCAATTTGCTTCTAGATCAACATCGATTACTTGACAGGTATATTTTACATTAAATTAAAAAAAAAAGAAATGTATAATTAAAACAATTTAAAACAGTTAAATGTCATAACTGCCATCCGATATTTCAGCTGAGAGTATAATATTAATATAAGTCGTCCACATGGGTGTTAACTATTTCGGATAAACGTAGTCTATGATGATAGAGGTAACAAAATTCTATTTAGTTCCAACATCATTTACTGAAAGAAGCGAGCATCACTCGAATGTAATTGTGTGAGATCACATTATTTCAAACTCCCACGCCCGTATCGGCACACATCGTCACACAATTTTAGACCCCTTATCCCCTTTTTTTTAACTACGTGACACCACATGTAGACGACCCCTAAGAAGGCGCTAAACTTTGAGGATCAGACTGCACGAGACTAGACAGAAGACAGAGTAGAACACAGATACATACAAGCCCACACAGAAAAAAAAGAAGGCAGGGAAATTATAGGAAAAGAAACATCAGTTGTAGAAATCTATCGAGTGAAGAACAAAAGGCCAACCTTGGACGACCATATTACGAGGGGAAGTCAGTAAGTAGGTTACAAACTTATATGGGGAAGCTGAAAATGGTATTTGGTGGTTTCTAAAGGTGTCATTAGGCGACAGTATCATCCAGCTTTATGATTAGCTTAGGTAGCAGACTGCTAGGTGTCGCATGCGCATAGCAGATAAAATGGCGACCGTGCTCGTGGAGTGTACAAACGAAGAACAACGCGCTGTTGGGCGGTTTTTTTTTTTTTGGCAAAAGGACTTCCTGAAAGGATATTCATAAGGAAATGTTTCCTGTTTACGGTGAGAATGTGAATGCTGCATCGTACTGTGAAGTTCTGTTGATGCTTCGGGATGCAATTCGAAGAAAACGCCCAGGCCTGCTGGCTAAAGGAGTACTGCTCCATCACGACAATGCCAGACCACAAACGGCTCGATTAACTAGGGTGTCAAATTCTTGAACATCCGCCTTACAGTCCCGACTTAGCCCCGAGTGATTTCACCTGTTTGGTCCACTAAAAGCTCACCTTGGTGGTAAACATTTCGCGGGTGATGCAGAGGTTGAACGTGAGGTGCGAATGTGGATGAGACAGCAGAGCACGCACTTCTATGCTGCAGGTTTCGAAGCACTAATACAGCGATGGGATAAGTGTATCAATGTTGGTGGAGATTATGTTGAGAAATAGAGGGGAAATGTAAGTGCAATAAGTTCGTATCTCAGTTATTTTTTTTTTTTCATAACCATTTGTAACTTACTTACTGACTTCCCCTCGTACAAACGATTAGACAGAGAAAAACAGATACACAAACACCCACTAAGAAAAATAAAGATGGCAGGGAAGTGAAAGGGAGAGAAACATGAAATGTATTAGTCATGTGATGAATAAGACTTATGCCTTTGGTGAACTGACTACACGCGATTCAACGGAGAAAACAAGATACATACACAGCCAAACAGATAGGACAGGGGTCGGGGACCCGCGGCTCGAGCCGCATGCGGATCTTTGAGCTATCTCGTGTGGCTCTCGGCTCTACTATTAAACTCTGAGTGAATGAGGGATACCATGTGATTTTTTTTCATGCGGCTCTTCAATTTGTTAAAATAGAGACAAAATTAAATATTTGGCTCTTTGTCACGGAAAGATTTCCGACCTCTGAGATAGGAGGAACTACAAAGAGAAACAAGCGTGTTGGTCAGAAATATTCGTAGATGTTAACATACACATGTGTACATATATTTTGTTGGCAGCGTGGCTAACTACCTATCTTAGCTAGTTAGTAAACATAGACTAAAACTATCTATCTTAGCTAGTTAGTAAACACAGACAAAAACTACCTATCTTAGCTAATTAGTAACCATAGACAAATCTCAACTGCTGTGGACTTTCAACTAACAACCAATTACGATGTTACAGAACTGTCGTTAATTTAGTTTGCTAAACTGTCTTTCTATGTCGGTGAAGGACATAATGTTACACTCAAACCTCAAATGTCATATAACTCATTCTAAACACGATGTATAAAATACTCCAAAAAAAAAAAATGTCCAACAATACACTCAAATAGGATGTGAAGATTAATACACTTTAAAATGTTCATTCATTATTATTTTCCTTTGTGCTCCTAACAGAGCATGCAGCCAACACTGCAGCCGTCTCCTAGCAAGCAGCCTGCACAAAGAAGTCACAAGTTCTTGCGGTTGTAGTTTCTGCGGTAATTTATTTTAAAATGTTAATATAATCAAAATCATAGTTTTATTACAACTACTCGAGTACAGAAACCGTACAATAGATTACAAAATTCCATGTAATATAACTACAAATGAACAATGATTACTTCATCGACACGTGCATTGCCGACTGCGAGGTAGAGGATATCTCTCTACAACATGTTCTCCCTACTCATGTTTTACCAATGCTGTGGTTGACATTTTGTCATGCCTTGATGTTAAACTGTCCAGTATTTTCTCTCTCTCTCTCTGTCAACCTCTCTTGTTTCCTCCCTCCTATTGCGTATGTCTGTTGCCACAATAAAACCCCAGCTTCCCTCGTTCATAACACGCCGAAAGAAAATGGACTGTTGCGTTTTGAGGTGTGCAACAAAATTTATTTGTGTCCTGGTATCTTCAGAGCATTCTCTGTGCTCTTTTCGGCTGCACGTGGTTTTCTGAACATTCTTCTTGTCGTAAAGTCGTGTGTAAACCCGCTGCTTTGTTAAATACACTATGTTGATATACAAATATGCACAGCCAATCCGCGTTCAAGGAGTCACGCAAGATGGCTGGCAGACTGAGACAGAATAAATTACACGAAGTCACGGTCACGCAAGATGGCGGCAGACAGAATAAATTAGGCATAAAACACTGTTGGTTTGGAACTCTGAAAAACGAAAAGTACGAAAACGCAACTAACCAATCAGCGTGTCCCTGCAATCGAAAAAGACGTAAACGCTGCGAACCAATCAAAAGGGTTCTTTACACAGTCGCATCTACCTGCGTCTATATATATATATATATATATATATATATATATATATATATATATATATATATATATATATATATATATATATATATATATATATATATATATATATATATATGTATATGTGTGTGTGTGTGTGTGTGTGTGTGTGTGTGTGTGCGTGCGTTTTATTCAAATATACACACAAACACGGAGACCAACCAGAACGATAGACTAGAGAAGGGAAAGCTGCCAAGACTGATTCCTGCTTACCTGCATTCTTCACTAAGTCGAGTCAAAATCTGGCTTGTATAAATCTTAGAGGGTATGTAAACTTACTTTAAATAATTGTGAAACTAATGTCACTTTTAGGAGTTTTAATATGATTATATCACGTATAATGATTGTGTTTTATGGTATCGTGTATAATGATTGTGTATGACTGTTGAAGAAGGAACCGACCTGAAAATAACCTACACCTGTATATAATTAATATCACTTTAGGATTTTAGTTTTACTATGACTGTATCATGTATAATGATTATATTTTATGGAATCAGGTATAATGATTGTATTTCCTGGTATGAGTGCTGAAGAAGAAAACCAATCTGAATATAACCGAACAGTCCTTGTTAGGACTCGTATAACTCCAATCTGAATATAACCTAACAGTCCTTGTTAGGACTCATATAACTACAACAGTATTATTAGGATATATTTTACCAGCCAGCATAGCACTTATCAGAGATGGCCTGGCATATTATAGGTGGAAGGAAACGGTTGTATCATACCTAGGTGTACAAATTATTGGATTACCTGTCTTGTCTCGCTATTGCCAAATCATACTGAGCCATGTTGTCATTCATCCTACATGCAGACACCTGAGACAAGCTCATCTCATATACACCAGGAATAGGTGGGCTTGATGACAGAAATTAGCCCCTATTTATACTTGTTACAGGTTTATTCGTGTCATCAAACTTGAGGTCGTATGTTCAGGTCAATCCTGCTGCCTGGAACTTCGCAGGAGCATTGTGGTTGTATCAGAGCTACATCCTTAGTCCCCCTCAGTCTTGGGTGGACTAAAGGAACGATCATCAGCGAAGAAGTGTTGTGTGCATCAATTAAGAAGGACAGAACTGTTTAAAGAGATGAGTACACATGAGTACCATTTCCGTCGGCAAGTGTGAGTAATTAACTGTCTATGAAGAAAAACTGGTTTAGCGTAGTCAGAGACAAGATTAACAGCACAGCTGATATATAATTTTTCTATAACTGATTATCAGCACAACTGATATAAATGTTTATTATTGATTAACAGCACATCTGTTATAATTTGTTTCCTATAATTGGACGAAGGACTGTATGTATATCAAATGATATAAAGAAGGAATATAATGTCAAAATGAACAACTATTTCGATGCTTTAGGCAAAATTGACAACGATATCACCACCAAGACAATCGATACTAAATGGGAACAACTGAGAACAGCAATGACAGAAGCAGCTGTAGCGACCACCGGATACCTAGTACATAAAAAGAAAAAATGGATGAGAGAAGATACTTGGGATAAAATACAAGAAAGGAAAACAGCAAAACTTAAACTACTAGCAGCAAGTACACATAATGCAGTTGAATCTTGCAAACTAACTTATAACTTGTTAAATAAAGAAGTGAAGACAAAAACTCGAAGAGATAAAAGACATTTCATCAATGAACTGGCCGTAGAAGCTGAAAATGCTGCAAGAACTGGTAATAGTAGGTGCCTTTATCAAATTACAAAACAACTATGTCACCAGCCTACTGCTATGGAAACACCTGTTAAAGGTAAATTAGGGAATTCAATACCAACAGAAAAAGAACAAATGAAGAGATGGGCTGAGCACTTCATGGAGGTGCTAAACAGACCACCACCAACAGTAACACCTGATTTTAATAATGAAACATCCACAACCACCTTGCCAATAACTTGCGATGAATTCACGCTGGACGAGATCAAACAAGCCGTTAAAAGATTAAAAAATTTTAAAGCTGCTGGAGTTGACGAAATTTCAGGGGAAATGATTAAAGCAGTTAATGACAACAACCTCTTGAGAATTTTAGATATTATAAATGAAGTATGGAGAGAAGAACAACCACCACAACAATGGAAAGACAGTATTATTGTAAAGTTACCGAAGAAAGGTGATCTATCAGACTGTAATAACTGGCGTGGTATATCTCTATTATCAGTACCTGGAAAATTATTATGTTGCATGATGTTAGAAAGACTTAAATTGCATGCTGACGAAAAGATCAGAGAAGAACAAGCGGGTTTCAGGCCGAAACGATCATGTATTGATCAAATATTCACACTAAGAACAATTATAGAAGAATCAGTGGAAAGGCAATCGCCACTTATTATCACCTTCGTCGATTTTCAAAAAGCCTTTGATAGTCTACACCGCCCATCATTGTGGAAGATACTTACAATCTATGGTTTTCCAACAAAATATGTGAATATAATCAAAGCGCTATATGACAATGCAAGATGTTGTGTTAGAACAAATAAAGGGAATACAGAATGGTTTACAGTAGAAACAGGGGTGAAACAAGGCTGTATTATGTCACCACTACTTTTTGGAATAGCTATTGATTGGGTTATGAGAAACTATACCCACAATGAACAATTGGGTATAAAATGGACAAATGGAAAATTCCTGGGGGACCTGGATTTCGCAGATGATGTAGCATTCTTAAGTTCAACACCAAGACAATCCCAAGAAGCAATAAATAATTTGTGTCATCTCTCGGTTAAAATTGGTCTCCAAATAAATGCCTCTAAAACTAAAGCTATGAACTTTTCTAACGAGACCTTTGATATCATCTTGAACGAGGAAAAACTACAGAAAGTTGAAAGTTTCAATTATTTAGGCAGTAAAATGACTCAGGATGGTGACACAACAAGAGAAATCCATACTAGAATTGCTTTGGCAGCTAGCGCCTTCAATAGATTATCTAACATTTGGAAATTACGATCATTGAATATACATACCAAGCTTCGTCTGTTTAATTCAAATGTTATCTCAGTGTTAACATACGGCTGTGAGAGTTGGAAAATAACAAAATCATTGGAGAACAAGCTGAATACATTCGAGAACAAATGTCTTAGAAAACTCATGAACATCAGTTGGAAAGAATTCAAGACTAATCGACAAATAAGAGAAGACTCTAGGCAGAAATATGTCTCCGACTATATAAGGAAAAGACGATGGTCATATATCGGTCATGTCCTACGAATGCAAAACAACAGAATACCACTACAGGCGCTCACTTGGGTTCCTGAGGGTAAGCGGAAAAAAGGAAGACCAAAAGAAAACACTCAGAAGAACAATAATAAGAGAAGGAAGAACGTTGGGCCTAAATAATGTGCAAGAGCTAAGAGGAGTGGCGTCACAACGAACAACCTGGAGAGCACTGGTTTCTGCCTTATGCGCCGTGTTTGGCGCTTAAAGAATTTATTATTATTATTATATATATATATATAATCTGTAAACTTACAAATCCATTGCATTCCATCTTCCAACATCCACCCTTCAGCCCAAGAGTAGATAGTGTATATACTGAATAAATAAGGAAATTGTATTTGAACGACTTGTCAAGTTTATAATTGTTAAGTGTAATCTGTTTCCTTGTTTTAATATCACAGTTAGTTACCAAGCGGGGTGGCATTTTATGGCTTTACGAATTTTTCGAGATCAGATCATTCACAGCCGTAACTAAATTGTGATACCAGTGGTTCTCTCATACACTGGGACTTCACCATTTTCCTACAGAAATGATATTTTTGTATTGTCAGTACTATACTGATCCTATATACAATAAAAACCTCACGCTACACTTCTCTAAACCACTCTTCCATGGCATTCAGTGATCTTCTTGACAGACTGTCCATGACTCGCGTCCGTATGTCAGAGTCGGTTCTATGTAGTGATGAAGAGCTGTCGTGAAATGACGTCTGTCTCACATCACGAAATCTAAATAATTCTGACCTTACCGCGCACCATACCTTGTAGAAAGATAAAATACATTAACCAATGAAAACGCTTTCTTGGTCCTGTGTTTACTACTGCTTGGAAAATAAAGATGGCAAGACCCAATCTGTGTAACCTGATTAACTTCGCGGAATTTTACTACAGCATTTTAGAAGAAGTACAACCTGAAAGAGGGTCCCAACACGATATTAGGAATGTTACTCTACCCGTAAGTAATACTACTTTTACCTTGGGTTGAATGCATTCGAAGCTTCAGGTTGTCCGAAATTTAGCAGTTTAAACTATGCATACTATAAAATGCAATTTGGAAACTAAAAGATTATTGCATAGATTTATAAAGCCTAATCCCAAGTATAATTTAAGCTTTGAGGGAATAAAATCGCATCAGGAATAACGGAGATAATTTAAAAAAGCAGTTTTCCTACATTGTACGATAGGTAAAAAGTTACCCACATTTTCTGATTTTGATTACATTCCTCGGGAGTTCCATCTCGTACGTCCGAGGTCAAACTATAAATAGACTGGCCTAATGAACTCGGTTTAGTCACGATTTGAAAATACACAGAGAGCGGGAAAAGAAGATCATATGTTAGAGCAAGTGTTTGCCTTCTGTACCTGTAAGCAGACCTTAATCAACCATTGAGGGCATAGTCTGTGTGTGTGCCTGAGGGTTTAATCATATAATCCTGTAACCTAAAGCCTACAACTAAGAAGAGGATTCTCTTACTGAAAGTGCAACGAATGCAGTGCCGGTCTATGATAAAATGCCAGCAATTTCGTGTGTACAGTTGGAACCTCCTCATCTGAAGAGTTTATCCAGCATCAGAGGGAGCCATCTACAGTGACTCAGATAAGTTGCTCTCAGGGCAACTGTGTAGCGTATGCCGGTTCACCAAACAAATCACCGCATCCAGTTCATGATGCAAATAACAGTATATAGCTCAATTATATTGTAAAGATAATACTAATACAGTAATTCTTAAATGAAAGATCAACCAAGTTAGACTGTCTACCAAGAGATAGACATCTTACACAAGAGAAAGACATTTTTGTTAAACTGTTCTTATTTATTTAATGTTGTAAAATATTTGATTTTTAATGATTTTCCAAACAGAAAAGAGAAACAGTAAATATTTTACCAGCAGAGAATTCACTGGTAACTTTTAATAATAATTGAAACAATAAATCTACAATTTACCAGTTAGGGACTCAGAGTACTACATCAACATTCTTCTCTGCATAAACTTACATACTTACCCTAATTCTCTTAAGCATTACTTAAGAACTCTTTTTACGCCCCCCCTGGTTCACTGATACAACCTTTATTCCAGGAATATCTTCTTATTTTTAATAAATCTTTAATTAAATAGACAAACATAAAGGTATGTTTTCCACTCTAGAACACTTGGAGAAAAACAACAGACAGTGGAAACACCCCGTATTACGCCGCCTAGCTATATCAATAATCATCCCCAAAAAAAAAAGAGGCTGGATCATACAGTGGGGGAGAGGCAATCAACCTTCTGTTGTTCTCCTATTAACAGTTAGGACAAAGACCTTGACTAGACAGACTTAAGTAGAGTACTTATGTAAAAAACTGGGGGGTTAAAATCCAACAATTTTTCATTTTTCACATCATCATCTTCTCATGGGAACTGCTTTTGATACATAGCCCCCTTGACCCAACCAATGTACTTTGTGTTACGATGTGAAAACAAAGACCCAACAGTGCGAAGGTGGCTTACTGCTACTTCAGGCAAAAAAAGAAGGGGTGAAGTTTTGCAAAATTAGCCTGTAAATAATTTGACCATGCATAGTGCATACCTTTCATTCACAACATCAACTCTATTTATTGAGCTAGTTCTTTATACTGTATTCTGTATAATAGTGGCAGAGCTTCTTTAGTTCACAATAATAAGACAAAGACTGTGGAGGCTGGTAACGTTGCCCATGAAAATGAGACACCTATTGTCGATAGTGAACGCATATACCTCTGTGCCTCCTCACCAAAGAAAATTTAGGTGACCCCAAGAAAGTGAAGGCACAAGCTAAAAATCCAGGAAATATCCTTATGGTAGGTTACTGTATGGGTTTTTTTTTGTTATCCAATCAACCATCGTCGAAGAACTGTGGAATGGCTTTTGTCATGAAATCAGTATCAGAGCGCACAAAACAGTGGCGAAAGAGCCTCAATATTCTTTCATCTTTCAAGCCTACTCACAAAACAAAGAAGTTTGCGAATGGTGGCATCCTTGCATTCATTGGGAAAGCGCCACCCTTTCTTTTTTTCTGGTTCACGATATTATTGCTGATAAGATCTTCCAGTTAATGTTAAACTGTGTCGAAGTATTTGCATGTATGAGCTTGTTAAAAAACTGTCGCATTTACTTTCATACGACTTATTCAGGTTAATTCTACTTAAGCGAGATGACCATTACGATTGTCTTCTTGCTATTTAGGCTAATGTCTTTATTTTTACTTTGTCAGCATTTCCTGTGGCTCTTTTTTACTTTTCGCTATCAAAATGGTGTCAACAGCGTATTGTTTATCTTATCGTCACTGAATGACATTCCTGGTATTTCAATATATTTTCTTTGTATACAGACAGAACAGATCAGGTTGCAGCGCACATTCTAACCTAACACACTGTTTTATCTACTGAAACTACTACCTGGCTGATAAATCTAACAGCTGATCTTTGTTGTTGTGGCGTGATTGCCTCCCCTACTGGGCATTAGTGGTCCAGCAATGGCCAAACTTAAGAGTATAATGATGAGGGACTTCAAAGCTATCAACCTCCGCTCAAAGATTACTCTTGACACAGATAAAAAATAGAAGAATGGCGCTTCTATTTTATGAGAGCCTCATAGTAAATTAAAGAAAAGCATGCATAACAACTGCGATCATTTATGCTGTCATGAACTTTAGTATTCTCCCGCCCCTTCACTATATTTTCACCCGCATTTCTGAGCGCCCAGCCGAAGGTGATTCAGCAACTGTTAATGTAATACCTCTTTATATTTATGTATTTAAAACAATTTGATTCATATGGGTGAGGATATACAATTCACTCAAGAGTGATTCATCCAACTATAGCTTTAAAGTTACAGATAGACATGTTTCATAATCACTTATGGGTTAACAATTAGAAATAAATAAAGTTGTTTATAAAAATGAAACGATGATATTTATCATCATCGGATGATTTACACTGTGTTGGAACATAGTTTTTGTCCATTGTTTACGCTGTTATGATACTTAGCTTCCAATGTGGGGTCGGTTGGCGTCATCTTCAGCCGCTGTTTGTTCTCACAGGTGCCTTGGACTGTATTTCTCTATCTGTTGGCGTCATCTTCAACTGCTGTTTGTTCTCACAGGTGCCTTGAACTGTATTTCTCTACAATAGTCAAGTCTGGTGACTGTAGCACGTCTCACGTATCAAGGCTGAGGCAACTACCAGTGTTGTCAAACGTCTTCAAGGCCCGTCTGATGTTAGTGTCTAGCATCGACTGCTGACTACTTGTACCACAAACTTGCACCACAAACGTGTACCACAAACTAAAAGTAGACAAATGTCTGTAGCTATGTACTGGCTCTCCTGATATAGTCATCAGGCGAGCTCTGCTTTCGTCCACCATTGCATCTTCCACTCCTTGCTCTCTATGGAGCTTGGGGCCAGCTATGCTGTTGGGTTGGTTGTTTGTGAGGAAACCAGCGTGAAGCAATGACTAGCTCTTGCAGTGGTGGTTCATGTGTCAAGTAATTTGCCGTGATGAAGTTGCTAGCCTCATTTGCAACTGTTCACCCACAAGCAAATTATACATGTCAAAACGCAAATACAAAATGATAATATGTACATATTACAACTTACCCCGAGTTTTTTTCCGGGTAAGCACAGTTTAAGATGCCGTACCTTTCAGGTTAGTTAGGTGTCTAGCTTAGAGCACTTGAAGTTGGATCCTAGAACTTAAGTGATGTCTCTGGGGTTATTCTGTTCTAATCTTAGAATTCACGTTCAGTCCTATGGCCTGTCCTATATTTGAGTCCTAATATTCCGTGTTCCTGGCTGTCTGTGATTTCTTCCTTGTAGCAATTCAAAGTCAGTGAAATAGTCTTTCAACACTGTAGAATGTAAGCGAAATTTTCCACCTACGCATCCAGCTTGCTACTCTGAGGAAAGGTCCAACCAGGAGCAGTCTGTCTTAGCATCTGAAATGTCAACATAAGATACTGCTCTCTACGTGTGATTTTCTAATTCCGCTACCATATATGGTCTTGCCATTTCCGTTGGTATTTGTCATGTTTGCAATTCACTATATCACAGATCTATCACTGATGATATCTTTCAAGATGTTACTTACTCGTAGTTGATTATCACAACAAAGTCAATCAGCCGTAAGTATTACATTACTGTCTGTGTCTTAATCTTCAACAAGAGTGTCATTTCCTACACTCCAGTGAGATCTGCCGTGTACTTCGGCGCATCATATTTGCGAACTGACAACTTACCTCCCAATTACCGACTGGTATCCAGACTAGAACTGAGACAACATGGTGAGTGGCAATTATCTGCAACCCATGTTCTCCTATCAAATGTTTGTTCAATACCTTCGCAGACAAAACGTCTGGGTTTTCCCTCTATGCCATCTTGTGCAGAGGTAATCCCAGTTTTTCTTTTGCCATCCTTGCCTACCACCAGCCTGGCTTGCGATATGGGAAACCTAACCCGTCTCGCTACTTCAGACACCTTACTGCCTGAGCGGAAGATGTTAGTTATGCAAACAAACAACTTCACTCTGTACAAACAGAAGTCAATGTTGTTTCAAAACAGATCAAGCGCTCAGATAATAAGTAATAGTAAAGGAGTGACGAGGTAGGGCAAGATATGATAAGATAACCAAGACGATGAAAGCATGAACAATAAATAATAGCTTATTTAGCACATAAATAGAATGGTAGATAATACTGCCGCAGAAGAGTGAAGACACCCCCCCCCCCCCCCCCCCCCCCCCCCCCCCCCCCCAAAAAAAAAGAGAAAAGAAAAGAAAACGAACGTATTTCGTGACAGCTGCCAATGTGCGCGCACACACATACACAAAAGGGTCGTCGGTTTTATTACTATGTACCTTCGTACACTGACAGACAGAAGTAACTACTGTATGTCAACATGACATACTCATAACATTTACTTGATGTAATATCATCATCACCATTTTACTTTGCGCTCCTGTCGGAGCAAGGAGCCACCACTATAGTGAACATTGTCCCCCTGCAGACAATCCTGCACAAAGAATTAATCTGCTCTTTCAGCAGTGGTTTCTGTAGCAAATTTGTTTGACATAATGAGGTTCGCAGCTTCATACACAACCTCATATCGCCTTAAGGTGCAGTAGTCTTATACTTTCTTTGTCTCATCAGAGACCCCCCGGACACCACATAGGGCCTAACTGGCACATCATTTTTGTAAGCAGGAGATCTCCACAGGAAAAAAAGGTACTGACAGGATGTTTGAAGTCAGGAACAGTGGAATTCACCGATAGCAAACCGTAATCCTCAATACTTACCTACATGGAAGGATCCGAATAACATCGTGGGCTTTGTATGGCTCTATACACACCGCGCACTGGTCAAACTCGCTGTCCAGCTCCTGGTAATACAGAAATAAAGAAACCATGTAGAAAAAAACGTTTTCTTTAAAAGTCACAGCAAATCAACACATGCTCCGACCGTAGCACATACTTCAATTGTGGAGTGAAGTGTTAAAGACTTCACTTTACTAGGTCACATATCTCAGCTGTCTGAGGTAGGGTGACCTGTTCTCTTTCTCTTCCTCGCACTTTGATTTCACTAAATCAAGAGCAGTCAGGCACCCATTTACAGCTGCGTATAGTTTGGCGCATGTTTCGAACCCGGTAACTTTGCCTTGCAACAACAAAACAAAAACGCTTTAACCACTACGCCAATTAACACTCTAGATCAGGGGTTCTCTATCTTGATTTGCTCATGATCCCCTTCTGAGCCTCATTTACACCTCTGTGCCCCCCCCCCCCCCCCCTTTTTTCATAGTTGCTGTTAGTTGGAAAAAAGGTACTTTACCATCTTACTGTGGTTCCCCTATAAATACGGCATGGCGCACTGAGGGGAGGTATATATAGACCACGTTGAGAACCACTGCTCTAGACGACATACAGATATACATACACACTAGGTCAGGGGTCGGGAACCTTTCCGTGACAACGAGCCACATATTTCATTTTGTCTCCATTTTAACAAATTGAAGAGTCGTATGAAAATAAATCGCATGGTATCATCCCTCACTCAATAAGAGTTAAGTAAAAGAGAGCCGAGAGCTGCACGAGATGGGCTCAAAGAGCCGCATGCGGTTCGCGAACCGCGGGTTCCCGACCCCTGTGCACTAGGAAATAAATGGACATGCGCAGAACAATGAGGACGTACAGCCGCGCTGGTGTAATGGCTACAACGTTATACTGGCGACCAGGTTTTCAATGTTCAAGCCCGGGCGTCAGCGTTTGAAGGAATGTTTACGACCGGCAATTTGACTGAATAACCGGAACGGCTCCTGCACATAAACCCTCTGTGGATGGGAAGGGGCGAAGCTCCTGACCGGGTTGGAAGGAAAGTCCACTGACCCCCCAGCCTCGCAATGACATGTCATTGGGCCAAAAGGGCTGGAAAGCTCGAGTGCCGCTGGTTAAAAAAAAAAAAAAGGACTGGTACATCGATCGAAACTGGGTTGCGTCACGCACCTGTGTACCCCAGTCACACTTCAGTCTACCCAGCTGTAAATGGGTACCTGACTCTGCTCTTGAGTTAATTAATGTCACCGAATAAATGCTTGGTGTATACCTGTGTGTATATATACCTTTTTGTGAGAGAGATATCACTGGGAAGGAAAAGGAAAATTATGGCGAGCGGGGAGGAAGTCTGTAAGCGTAATTTTAAGAAGACAATACTAGCAGAAGACAGAATGCTGGAAAACGGAATACTTTACGACAATAAATAAAACATAAGTGAAACTGGTCTTCAATAATAAACAAGCAAACATTTTTATTGGAAGTAACATAGATATTTATAACACAAAAAATAGAAGTATTCCAAGAGTGGTTAAGATAGCAAATTAAAAAAAAAACAGGAAAGAAGATAAATAAAGGGACCTCCCGACAAAAAAAAAAAAACAAAAAAAAAAAACACACACACACACACACCCTAAAATTACAATCTCGATTGAAGATGGTGTGGTAAAGTGGGATGATATAAATATTTATAGGGGACTAGTGTACTGACTGAGATCAGCTGTGAAGGTATCTGTATCTAATAATGTGGAGTATTACAAATAACCTTACTTGCTACCACATATATATATATATCTCAGTCAGACCTATTCTGAAATATTGTGATGACTACGTTGAATGTCTAGGGTTATGAAAATTATGAAGTGTAAGTCACAACAACAACAGACAGATAAACAATTTAATTTATTTCACAGTACTTTACAACACTGTGACACTCACACACAAGTAACACTCTATAAGACTATCTTAAAAGAGTCAGTTTGAAAAGTCAAATATATATATATATATGTATTAATTTCTTTACATAGAGATATCCTGATTCAACTACACAGTGAACCAGGAATCACAATCAATATTCTTACAAGTAGTATGTACACAGTTTATCAATTTACTCTTGTTATTGACATTTTATTATTCTTATCTTATGTGTGTAAGTTGTGAGGTAGTAATATGAGTTAATACTGGTTTTGTTTTTCAAGCTAGAGTGTTGTTTGACATCATGACTTCAAGTGTCTTATCATTGGGAAAAGTTCACAGTTCCTGTCACTTTAAACAGTTTATATTCCCTCTTTATTTACTGTCAATTTTAGAGAGGGGGGGGGGGGGGCACATAATGTTGAGCTCCATGGCCACACTTTCTTAACTTTCGTGATGACTGCAGTAAAAGACTCCTCTGCTCGATTACTTCAATGAGTTCTGGAGCCACCTCACTGGTCGCTATCTGGACCCAGTAGTATGCTGTCAGCCTCAGGATTCAGTAACTCAGGCCAAATGCTGCCTCAATGACTTTTGACCACCGTCCCTGAAACAAGAAGGTTGTACCTCCTATTTCAAAACTAAGTCATAATCCATTTCCACAATGAGCACAATACATAACAAACACTTGTTTTTCAGTGCTGTAGGCCACTGCTAGCTTCATCTGAAACAAATTACACCAGTATACTCCTTCCTAATGGTTACTACGCCTCTGCCATTCCAGCATTATTTCTTCCTAGTCCATAAGATAGGTGTCAGTGTACTGTTTGGCAATCCCATGCAGTTTTACTTTTTTCCGACACCTCCTATTCAGGTTGGAGCAATATTTAGGCTTTTCTCAAGTTGGCCACTGAACTACACACATATATATAGACATAAATCATCAATTCACATTCAATTTTCATTAAAAAGATATCAAATATTTCAGCTTACCACAATTCAATGGAAGTAATAAACAGTTTCGTTGACTGGCAATGAATAGGCACAAATTCCGATCTGCCTCTTGTCCCAGGCTTTTATTTTAGAAAAAAATATGCACTGGTGCTCAACGCTCTGTTCTTAGTAGGTTTATTACAAGATGTGGCAGGGAACAGACGCTCTGAACTGACTATATTGGCAGATCTAACCAATCATGCCATGTTTACACATCTTTTCAAAAAAGTACCTCTTCTATTCGTTTCCCATAACAACAGAAAACTAGTATTTGCAGTCCAACTAATCGTGTTTAGTCTTACATCTCATTCCCGCCAATCAAATAGGAGTTAACATGGTAGGCTATTTCCGTAACGTTATGTTTTTCAAACACGTTATAAAAAAATTTTATGAGCAGAAATGATTCCATGCTGTCAGGCACCCCCACTATTGTATTTTGGCCATAATTATTTTATTAACAGACTAAAGGCGTAACACATAACATATTCTTGGCTAGCAAGTCCTGCCGTACAATAATATATAAGTTAAAGCGAGCTACATGGTGGCGTTCAAAATATGTGTTTTCCAAAGATAGTCGTATATTTGTTTTTTTACCACGCGTTCACTTCTAATGTCATAGGGTGTCTTCTGTACTTTTCAGGAGCTTAGATGTAAATCAGTAGAATTTCAGGTTTCCTAATAAGCATTTTTCATGTTTTAAAACCTGATTCTTGTAGTAGTTGTAGTGTTTTTCTGACACTGTTTATTTGAAAAAAAGTTAGTGCTGGCCTTACATGTGGGATTGGCGTTACTATTAATCGCGCGACACGTGTAGTGTTGCATGCTTCCTGCCTTCAGTCGTCCCTCTCTCTCTCCTACTTTCATCTGTCTTTTAGTTACGCCGTGTATAAAATGGAATGAATGAAATATTAAATCTAGGTCATTGATCAGCTTGCGTATCTCAAGGTTTTTCCAAGAAATACAGTACACGTTTTTATTGTAGAAAGCGTGTAGGGATGCAGTTGGCTTTTACTATCAAACGCGAAAGCGCTACACTTATGCAGACGAAGCAGAAAAAGGGGGATTTTTGTACGCCATTGTGACAGCACTGTTCTCTTTTACCTTTTCTTTCCTTTTATTAAATTTATTTGCTAGGCTTTGCATTTACATTTTAATTTATATATGTGGATTAGAATATTTCACGACAGATGGACCGACTGGTGGGCAGGCAGCCTGACACTGTGATGTAGGCGAAAGTCTACAATAGATCGGTTAGAACACATTTAAACATTTAAAAACAAAATAAAATGTTGCCTCGTTTTGGCGAGGCGCGACCCGTTCAACCTAGTCGGTTATATTAGGGCGCATGTCCAAATATAAAAAAAAACCTTTAGGTCTGATCAGAGTGAACTAACATTTAAAGCTCTGTTATCAATAAAAAGTAACAATTCGCATAACCACTGACATTCACCAAATCGTGTCGTGAGGGCTTATGTGTTCTAATTCCCAAAGCATAATATTTTGAGAAAAAGTACATATTGTATTTATGCTTGTATTTAAAAAAAAACTTTATAGGCGAAGGAACAAAATTGCCCCATCGTACAACGTAACAGGAGGTTAACCATAAATAACCAGTTACACGGTAGATTTGTTTTACACCTTTCAGCTTGCAGTGATAACTTCACATGTGCACACACACACACAAAAAATGGAGTGAGAACAAACAAGCACTTATGGCGCGAAATAGTAGTCACAACTAGCACCCACAGAAAGCTGGAAGCAGACGAACCTGCTACTTGGCTACTGGGATTCCCCTTTATCAAAAGAGCTGACACGATAACACACAAGCAGCATGTCTATGATAACCGGGTCATTTTTCACAAAGGAAGCGTGATAGTGACGTCACAATTAAATGTCGGAACTGGCGTCATAAGGAATTAAGTTGACAGTGCATATGGGGAAGACGGTACACAGGTCGCGTATGAGACAGGAAAACAATAAATCCAGGGCGTGAAGACACTACGGAAGTTATATGTCAGACAAGGATTCTGTGGCCTAGCTGTGTGATGAAACAAGTAATGAATGGCATATGTGTTTGTGGTCGTCTTTGTTTTTCATTAACGATTCTATGCACTCTCTCAATTAACCATTCTCTCAAAAATAAAGTATTTGGGCATGCAAATACGCCGATAATATATGGTAAATGTTATCATCAAACTGAATTACAGTAAAGGGTAATCCTATAGCAAATACTGCTGTAGGGAAGCGAAGTGTCAGAGACGTCACCATTCTACGTCCAGCTTTATGAGGTGAAGTGACCAGTTCCCTTCCTCGCAGCCTTTGCCTTCCCTAACTCAAGAGCAGATTCAGGTACACCCATTCAGCTCGTCGATTACAGCGTGGTGCTATCAAGTTTCGATCCAGGAGCACTGTGACTTTGCCGCGAGAGTCAACCGCTCTAACCACTCTGCCAATAGGACGCTTGAATGACAGTAGAAAGCTAACATGGTCTTCAGTGTCCTGTGGCAACATGCACAGTTATTCCAAGACGGGCAACTATTTCATCAACATCATCATCATTGTCGTCGTTATAATTGTTGTTGCTATTTTTTATTTCGCAGGCCAATATCCAAGTATACTCGTTTCTCACTCAACCTCTTGTTCGTGGGCGAGTATTGTTTCCTATTTGTTTAATGTAGCCGAACCATGGGCTGCCCCGTCTAGTACCTGGGGGGTCTCAGGAGGCCCACTAGCCCTACTGCTCTCTGTGGCATAATGTAAAATATTAATAACTAGCAATAACCCGTCAACATTGACAGGTTATTAATTAAAGTGTGTTGTTTCTGTTACATGTATTACAGACGGTACTATTCCCACTGTGGTCATTTCATTGAAGGCGACCGTCATTACATATTTGTAGTGAAAATTATATGGATGTATTAAATATGAAGGCATGGAGTAACCTTACCTAAATGACATGTGGAGCAGTAATAATGATCTATTGGACCGTAAATTGACTAAATAACTAACATTTCTTTTATGACAACATGTGTCGTAATTGTTCGTGCATCTTTTAAAATCTTGCCCTGGTCGACTTATTGACTCCGAGAAGCCATGGTCGATTTAACTGCCTCTGAGAACAACGTTTGAAGTTTGACGAAACTTCAGTTCATGTACTGTTTATCAATCGAGTTGTTGGCTTCTGTCCATAATCGAACTGTTCACGCACACCTTCATTTGTGCACTTTTTCTATTTTCGCGAGAGTACATATAAGAGGAAACAATACAATGTTATTGTGTAACTTTCAACCACAGTTGCACCCCCTTAGCTGTGCTCGAAAGTTAATGCACTCTATCGAAAATAGAAAAAGTGCGCAAACGACGGTGTGCAAAGTGTGACAGACCGACCGACCGACCGAAGTACCTTTTGGCGGGAATTATGGTATTGGATATGAAGCTGCGCAATGGGCTGACAACCTCATTATGTAAAAGAAATTGCTGCAGAAAATAAGATCGAAAGAGTTTATGCATTGGTGTGAGCTTCCTCAAAGGGAGCCAAAAAACATTGATGGCTCTATACTTTGCAATGAGCTAAGGTGGAGGTACCACGAACTTCCATGTTTAACTCTACCGCGCTACTCTTGTATCGTGGCAATATGAAAGACTGAAAGGAAACAAAAAGAGATAGAGGACGACAAAGAGAGAAGATACTGGTCAGTTTGACATCACGGCATGGAAGGAAGTCAACAATAGAATATATAAATAGTACTGGACACATGAAGTTGTGGAGAGACATGATCGCCTAAGCCCCCAGGCATGGTACGTACATAAAGAAGAAGTCCACGCTCAATCTTCCTATCTAACAACGACTTCGTATCTTCCCAGTCGAGTAAGCTGTTACAGATTACATTTATTAGATTAAACTAGATTAAAATAGATTAGCTAATTACCTAGACACAGCCAGAAAGATAGAAAAGTGTTAGGATAGTTACCACGTGTACATAACTATCTGAGTTGTATCAAGTATGTCCTAACGCGTCGCAATTCTGTTGGTACAAGTCTCAAGTCGAGTCGCAAGTTCCTAGCACTTGCTTTCAAGTCGAGCCTCATTTTTGATCTAAAACTGTTAATAGGCACAATCGCCGATGCATCCAACAATCACATTGATCACAATAAATAATAATGAAAAATAATAATATCTAGTTCCAGTATTTTTACTATCTTATTTATTGGTTGTTTAATGACCCATAATTATTTTCTTCGCCAATATTATTTCTCTCTGATGCAAGGAAAAATCCCCCACCCACCGCAGTCCGAATGTCATGTTTCTATGGTAGAGGAATGTTAATGTTTAGACGGTCGCTTCGTCTTCTCGACGTTTGTCTAACAACAGTGTCCATTTATGTATGATTGGCTGAGTAAATGCTGTGTTTGCACAATGGACTTTTTATCTGGGTCATATTGCTTTAACCAATGCCATTTTCGGTTTCTCCTTAATTAAGAGTGCACTATGGACGAGGACGGCGAGTCGATTTGACATGGCAAGTCTCGAGTCGAGAATAACTACATCTAGAGTCGAGTTCCGAGTCGAGTCGTTGTCGTGACTTAAGTCCAACTAAGTTCGTGTTCACTGACACGAGTCGGCAACACTGATATCTGTTACCTAAATAAAATAACTAACATCTTGACTGTTAAGTACGGTAGTGGTATAAATGTAATTCTGGATAATCCATTAGTGAGCAATAAGATACAAAATTAGTGCAATATCAAGATGACACAAAGGACACAGAGAAGATAAACAGATACTACAAGCGACTAAAGTCAAGTAGATATAATGCTGAGGATAATACACAAATATAGTAAATAAATACGACTAAACAACAACTACAGACCAATAATTCGGCAGTGTTACTAAGGTGGTTTTTTATGTTATGCAATGTGGTTATTCTGTATTACTATTGTACTGAATGAGGTCAGCTGTGAAGGTCCCTGATTATAACAAATTTTGGGTTGAGTTATCAGGGAACCTTTCTGCTACCACCTTATGACCTCAATCAGACCTATTCTTGACTAGTATGTATGATAGCTACGTCTAATGTCTAGGGTTATGCCAGTGTGGTGTGATGTTAACTTAACACTAACACACACACACACAAAATATTAAAGTCTATGATCAAATGAATAACACCTGGGTTAAATTGTTATATGTAATTATTTTCTATACAATTTTATTGGTCCTGAACCTAGTATTCTTCTGGTCAGGACTTTCAAAATTAAAAAAGAACTCAAGATATATACATAAAATTCAAATTTTTAACCCAAAGGGACAATTGTCCAAACAAATACTGTTAAAATATACTAATAGTGTTACTAAATTTTTAATATTACTGGTTTCTAACACTGGATGGCTGTTTGGGATTCTTTAATCATCCCCAGTTCTTTAATACACCTTTCTAATGTTTAATTCTTTGGGGAATATTTTTATTATGTTATACAAGGGTGCACTAGTCTTTGATGCTGATGAAAAGTCGTGTGCCAAATATTATACTTATCTGGCACAACTTGAACTGTCCGTATTCTTGCTGTAAAACGATCACTTTGATACTGGCCCAAAAGTAACAGGGTGGACTCTGTAGACCCCTGTCACTACTGGAAATGAAAAGACTTCTCAACTGCTTTTCACAGACATCTGGCACCGGGCTAGTGCCAGATAAAAACCCTGTAACAATGAAATAATGCCTCCTTGTTGATATCATACTTAAACTGTTATTTCTACAAATTATAATACATAATAAATAAAGATCTGGGTCATATCTAATTGACCAACCCAGCTCATCCATTACAAAGTGTACCAGTGTTGTTCACATGTCTCTCCTCTCAAGGCGGCCCTACATCTGCAATAATAATATTAATCTTTCTTTTCTTCCATACAATAGGATAGGTGAGCTGTGTCCATCTGGCCACCTAAGAAAATATTTTTATTTCACAAACATGTGCATTTTACAAAACTGGCAATGTGTTATAGCATAAATCTACCTTTAGGCCCTGCATATATCAGCTAGGGACATAATTACTTACAGTCGTAATGGCAATATCTCTCACTCACATTTTTAAACAAAATATATATGAAAAATTTCTGCCTTACCATAAATTCAATGAATAGACACAGGTACGTTGATTAGCAGACTTCAGATGTCCTGCTGGCTGGACTGTGATGCCTTTTTGTTTTACTTTATATATTTAATTTAATAAGGCAAGTCACACTTCACAGAATTTCAAACGTCCTGTTCAAGGGACAGTATTATGACAAATGGCGTCGAGACTTTGAATTCTTCAATATTATAAAATGCGTTGGCCAATGAGCAAATGACTACTTTTGAATTTGAAAATAAAAGCAAAAACAGACTTGATTTTTGGACATAACAAGTTTTCTCCTCACTCATTCTTAGATTTCCCCTGCTAAAATATATTTAGTGTTAAGCCATCCCATAATTTCTCTCTCCTTGTCTGCCCCTCCTCCAACAGAATACATGCTTGCTTGTCTCATTTCCAACAACGCGTTAAAAATTTTTAAGCGTTAGTGAATGCAAAACCGCCAGTCTGTCCGTTTGTCTGCACGAACAAATACAGTCTTTTGTCAATAACTTTCTTATCTACTGGGGGATTTTGTATTTTTAAACATATTATTTATCAGGAGAAGATAAGCCATCAAACTAACTAGGTTTTATGATCCTAAACCCATTAATAAAGAATTCCATATTTTTTCCAGAGTTAGTTTCAATTTCTAACATTACCTAAACACGCCATCTCTTTCCCGCTTTTGCGTTGTCCAAAACTGAAACTACTAGTCTGTTACGTCATAAAATGGACTCTTTTGCAGCGAAAGCGCTGTCTGTGTGTTTATATATTTTCTCAGTGTGCCTATAGTCCAAAAAAGTATTGGGTTTTGCGGGGTATTTTTAAATTCTACAAAGCTTGCGACACGTTACCGAACACCTGCCACTGTATCGTCTCGCAGTCGTCTTGGGTAGCTAGTCCAAGAATCTAACGCTTGACAATTTGTGGCATGTGTTCGCTCTCTCTCTCACTTTTATGCGTTCGTTTATGCCTCCCCTGTTTTATTCTTACTATCTTTCTTGGAACAACTAAGCTTGTCGTTTTTTTCAAAATTTTTACCGTTAACCCTTGACGGGCGAGTTATAAAGTCCAATACCACTGGCGCGGCAATAAGGTTTCACACTACGTTCTTATCTCAATGCGATGACTAGCGCAAGGAAAGAAGACGCGTTACAACTTTACTATTTCTATTTCTACTCATATTATTTTGACTTTTATACTTATAATTAATAATTTTATCGCTGTATCAATGTACTTTATCACAGTTACGAAGCTGCATAATTTGCGCTGATAAACACGGACTGTAGTTTATATATATATACTGTACTGAGAGGACTTCCAGATGTTGTTTAGACTAAAAAAGGCTGTTCTTGCTTTGTTCATTCTGTTGTTGATGTCTTTGCTTGCTCCGCCATCTGGTGTTACTATGCATCCTAGGTATGTGAAGGTGTCTGTCTATTCCAGTTGCTGATTCCTTACTGATGTTGCTCACATTGAGCGTCATGACCTCTGACTTCTGTAGATTGATGTTCAAGCCCACCTGCTGGCTATACTTATTAAGTCTATCCGTTTTCTCCTGGATGTGTTGATGTGAATGTGCTAGTAGTGCAATGTCATCTGCATATTCCAGATCTTCCAATGTAGAAAATGTAGCCCATCTTATTCCTCTTGGACTGCCCTCTGTTGTCTTGCGCATCACCCATTCTATGATTGTTAAAAATAGAATGGTTGATAAGGGGCATCCCTTTCGTACTCCTGTCTTCACCTCAAAGGTTAGGTTGCTCTGTTCAACGCTACACGTACTGTCAAAAGCCTTTTCAAAATCAACGAAATTAATGTACAGCTGTCTTTGCCATTCTGAGCATTGCTCTATAATGTTCCTGAGGGTAAATATATGATCTATACATCTTCTGTTCTTTCTAAGTCCTGCTTGTTCATTCCTCTGTGGTCTACTGCTTTTGAAATTCTCTGTATAATTATCCTGCCTAGTATTTTGCTGGGAACTGAGAGAAGAGTGATTCCTCTCTCAACCTCTGTACCACCCGCGAAATATTTACCGCCAAGGTGAGCTTTTGGTGGACCAAACAGGTGAAAATCACTGTGACGTATAATGGAAATCTAGCCTACAGTGTCTGACAGTTTTTCGTGATCTCGCAGCGTCTATGATTCGCTAGCACAGCCATGCAACTTACAGCCTGCGTTTACTCATTTTTAATCCACGCCTCTTTTCCCTGAGACGTAAACAAACTAAGTTGTGGTTTGTTTACCTGAGTTTCTCACGCGAGCTGATCTGTCAATCATCAGATTTCAGACAGACGTGCGTGGGGGAAACACCGGACCTTTTTGAAGTAGCCGCACGGGCAAAATATTTTCCCGAGGGACCCTGTGATGTTCGTACATACAGGGGGAGACAACTCTTTGATCTCCAGAAGCGGGCAAATCTACAGAAACCCGTTACACGGTTTAAGTCTATGTTGTCGATTAACAACGCCAAACACAGCGACCGTGGAAACCTTTTATCTTGGGAAAGAGAGGTTTCTGATTTCTCCGCTAAGCAAAAGAGTGTGAAAATTAACATCCTCTAGAGATCATAATAACATGATCTATATAAACTGTGGCTCCTCAAATCAGTTATCAGTTGTTGCTCAGAATTTTGGATAGTCTAAACACGTCGTCTAGAACCATTGTGGAAGGTGTGTTAATAGCCTTCGTGGGGATTTCATTCGGATTTTCCGGTAATAGAAATTAGCATTTACGTGATTTAATGTGTTAAGTATTACCATTATAATTCACTGTGATTTCTAAGCGTTAGAACTAGTGAAATAAGTAACGCGTAGCTATTTGTTTTACCAGTTGTTCAGTTTAATGTAATTCCATCACCCGCTTTCTCACAGAAGATACGGGTTAGCTGACAATTAATATGATAGGCGTGACTGATAGTGGACCATAGAATTCACATTATATTTCATTTTGTGTAATTATATAAGTGACTAGTGTTTAATATCATACGACTAAACAAACAGACGCCTACAATCTACTAGCCATTAATGACAGGCGATATTTGTTAAGTGCGTGTATGGATAATTAAATAATAATAGACATTGTGCGCTGATCGTTAACGCGCACGCAAAAGGAGCGGGGAGGGCACATACCATCACCTGACCTTGAGACGCCGCGATAGCGAACACTGATCGGATAGGATAGACTAAAGACACCGTGCCTTTTAACTTTAATCAGGACTGACGGATAGGATAAGAGATGGTCTTGTCCCCTTCCGTGTATATACTTGTATATATAGCTATCTATATTAGTAGCATTTTTTTTTCATAAATGTTCTCTATTTCTCGCAGACCTGATCAAGCGGCAACCAGCGGTCTATTGTGGTCCTTTTTCTTCATTTACTGATTGAATTAATGTGGTCTTCATCTTGGCTTACACGTCCCCAAGTTCATTTGTGAACAGGATGGGCCAAAAAAAACACATAAACATTTTAAATAGTAAAGTTAACGAGACTTACAAATATAGTACCCAGATATTTTTTCAAATTTTATCAGCCCACTGTGGCGTAATACCAATAACATTTCCATCTGACTTTTGACAGTCGTATCAACGGATTTATCCAGCAAGTTACGCTTTTTCAAAATCGGCACTCACCACAGACAGCCAGCCGATAAGATTTACCATCATCATCAATTAACATTCGTAACAATCTTATTTTAGCAACTAGAGTTTTCCAAATACGGGAAGAATTCTTTCACTGTTTGCTGTGAACACCAGATCTCGGCTCTACATTAACTATTCGAGGTGAAATTTGTTGATCCAGGAATACACAACCAATTTCGGCGTCCCCCTCCTAAAAATCTTATTTGTTATAGAGAGTGGACTGGGGCCGACTTGGACAATACCCCTGACATTTTATATATTCAGGAACCATCGTAATTCCAAAAGGGACATCACCAGAATAGGGTAAGTGTGATTGATATGTCGTATGACAGAGAGAGTGAATATTTTCTTAGTTACAAAAACTGTACCATCATTCATTTTCTTTGCTTAAATATTGTTTACTTTACTGGATAGCATTTAGTGGGAACTTTGTTCTTCTCTTTACTGTCTATGCTATAACATAGTGCTAACCTTTGACCTTTGGGGTTATTAACTTGTTGGGTTCTTTCTTTCTCAATAATGGAAAGGGCACATGTACTCTGATATTTTTTATGATATGTATGACATTCTGATTTTATTTGATCTTTCTTTAGATATTCGACGTTGTAAAGTTTAATGATAATAAACAACAAAAGAACTTAACTTTGTGTGTTGGTCAGACCCATACCCAATTTACCATAGTATTTTTTCACGTTTGTGTGTCTTGTTGTCACATAGCTGTGTGTGTGTGTTTAGTTAAACATATATTTCTAGATATAGGGAGGTGCAAGATTCTCTTATACTAAAAGATAGTCGCATAGATAGGCTGGACAAGAAATTTCTCATTCCAGAGACAGATCTTCTCCTTAAACTATTCACTCGTGAAAATCTATTTTCACACCTTTACTTCTCACGTACTATCACCATCCACTCTACTCAGGCGGTACCATAAATATCTTTCAAACCTATCTAAATTTACGACAATCACTCATGGCTAAGTCGGAACTGTAAGGCGGATGTTCAAGAATTTGCAACATTAGTTGTTCAATTTTCTCCTGTGTTAATCCAGCCGTATGTGGTCTGGCATTGTCGTGATGGAGCAGTACTCCTCTAGTCAGTAGGCCTGGGCGTTTTCTTCGAATTGCATCCCGAAGCATCAACAGAACTTCACAGTACGATGCAGCATTCACATTCTCACCTTTCTTCTGGAAATGGGCTAACAGCACTCTGTGAGAATTCCAAAACACTGTAAGCATAACCTTCCCTGCTGATGGCGAAACCGTGAATTTCTTGGCTGAATGTGAACAAGGATGTTTCCATTGCATTGAATTACGCTTTGATTCGGGTTGGTAGTGATGCACCGATGAAACACTTCACATCGTAAATAGGTTGCAGGAAGTCCTTTTGCCCCAATAAAACCGCACAACAGCGCGCTGTTCTTCATTTGTAAACTCCACGAGCGCGGTCGCCATTTTATCTGCTCTGCAGTCTGCTACCTAAGCTAATCATAAAGCTGGATGATACTGTCGCTTAATGACACCTTTAGAAACTACAAACTACCATTTTCAGCTTCCCCATATCAGTTTGTAACCTACTTACTGACTTCCCCTCGTGTGTGTATATATATATATATATATATATATATATATATATATATATATATATATATATATATATATATATATATATATATATATATATATATATATATATATATATATGTGTGTGTGTGTGTGTGTGTGTGTGCGCGTGCGTGTGTGAGAGAGAGAGAGAGAGAGAGAGAGAGAGATTTTCCTTCGCGTTCCCTCTGTAACAAGGAGCCACCACTGTAGCTGGTCCCTCTGCAAGAATCCTGCATGAAGCATTCTCAAGCGCTTGACAGAGCGGCGGAAAATTCAACATATATGCTTTTTTTAAACCGAATGTTAACTTCCATTTAAAAGAATGCATGCTTATTTCTATCTAAAGCAATTCATGAATAAAGTCATCTTGGTAGGCCAGCTCGTGGGTTCTCACAACGATGGCGGAAATAGTACCTTTCATCTAGGAGACACCACGCATTTTAATGACGGTGGAAGAGGGCTAGATCAACATTCGTCTTGCGTAACAAATTTTTCTTCACCTGGATCATCTACCGAATTATTCCCGGTGAACCCATAAAAGCCAGATCCAAACCTCAGAAATGAGGTATCTGAGGAAGGTGGTTGAAGTAACAAGAAGAGACATGGTACGCAACCAGACGATACGTCAAGGCCTAAAATGCCACCCCCTACAGACCCAAGTAGAACAGTCCCAACTAAGATGGTTTGGCCATGTCTGCAGAATGGGAGAAGATCGGCTACCACGACAAGCATGGGAAACAAAGAGCCAAGGATCCAGACCCCGAGGACGACCCAGAGTCCGCTGGGAGGACAACATTAGACAATCTTTGAAGGACCGAGGACTAGAATGGAACCAGGCCAGGAGGAAGACAGCCGATAGAATAGTCTGGCGCTCTCTCTCTTCCAAACCTCTACACCTCACGGTAGAAGGGGAACGACTAAGTAAGTAAGTAAGAATAACGGTAGAACGCGATCGACAGCTAAAGTCGACGACGCCCAAAGATGGCTTCAATTCAGCTACATCAAACAAATGGCCTACTTAAATACCGAACCGGCTGACCTTTATGGCTTCCTTCACGTGATTACCGTCACATTTAAGATGGAGCCATGTTAATATCGAGCACTCTTAAAAAAAAGCCTGGTTAGATTACAACATTTTTAAAATATTGGTCGTAGCCTCAAACTGGGTCACACGGAACTTTTGGCCGTTTTGCCTTCATTCTGGTTAAGCTAGAAGGGATTAAGTAAGTAATTCCTCAATTTCCGGGATGGCTTGGCAAAAGATTCGGAGAGCTGCATCGAATACTTATCTCACCGTCGGTTTGAACTGGGGAAAAGTTATATATATGAACATTCAACAGCACAGCTCTCACTTCATGGTAGAGAGACGACCTCGGGTATGGCGTCCCCCTCCAATTCTAAAGGTACCGGGTTCGATTCCCAGCACGTAAAGGATCCCGTTACACGCCCGTTGAGGCATATTGGGAATATGGTGTTAGGCCCATATTTTCTTGACCATCGGCACACAAGGGATGATGTGGTCAGCATCACACCGGCCGCTTTAACCTTCCCAGAGTTACTCTGATACCCAATTCATGAGGATGGGTCGACCCCAGAGCCGTTTGGGGTCTAAAAAATCCTTCCTTAACTGGGGATTGAACCATGGACCACCGAGCTAGGAAGCCAGTGCACTAACAACTGCGCTACCGCGGCTCCCAGTAGACGGAATATAATTTATGGAAATATTTCGGTACTAGTGGACCTAATGATGTCATACTCCCCTCTGATCTGCTGGGTAGTGAGATCGGATGCCTAGCCTGCTCGGATAAAGGCGAAAAATATTGGCTGTCCCGTGTGCAAGTTGCCCACATGAAAAATCCCAAGGCAGTCGGAAATCGTATAGAGTAGGCCATAAGGCCGCTGCCCAGGCAAAATTTTAAAAATTAGAAACCTACCCACCACAAAAATATATATAGGATGTGTGATTCCTATATACACACTCTGGGTTTCTCGCGGGTACTACGGAGTTCGTGCACTGTGCTGAGATCCTCCTTGTGGTATCTAAGGGAGGATATCGGAGCACTGATGGAGTTGTCCGTGTGCAATGAAGATAGTGCTTAAAACCAAACCAAACCAAATTAAATCTTAGATGAGGCAAGCAGTAACAAGTTGCTGGCCACGGCAAGATCTGTTGAACAAGTCACAAGAAGTAAAACTGCTCCCATTAACGCTTGACGTCTTATGAGGAAAGGGAAAAAGAGAAATTAATTAAATCCAAACTACCCCTACCATTTAAACATTATGAAGTGTCTGCTCCAACTAGCTCATTTGTAAATACTTTTTTTGTAATACAGTTCACATCTCATGGTCATTTCTTTAAAGATGGTCGATCTATGGATAAGTCACACTTTGGTTATGAGAATTACATTCAGTTTTCTGTTTACGCAATTTCTGTTTACGTGACTTCAAAGTTACGCAACCCGGTATCTAATAATTTTAACTTTGTTAGCACACCCATTTCGACCTTAAATGGCTGAGGATTTGTTGTTAAAACAATCTCGAAAACAACCAAGAAGCAGATTTTAATCGCTCCCAACCATGGTTAGTGTGGTATATGCCGGGTGAGAACAATTATGTAGTCTACATAATACACAAAATATTGTCTTTTTTTTTCTAAAGATAAAATACCCCTGTCAACCCTTGATGGGTTTATACTTCCCTGAAGGCAAGAACCGAAATTCTATCAAAATCGCTGTCTGTTGATGAGCGCGTGGCTGAACAGAAAAGCTTGTTGTTAACAAGGAGAATAGGGGTGAGAAAGTCCGGGAGTGTCCTGGATGACACCAAATCCATCAATTATCTGCCATCATTCACATGAGCACCCATCAGACTACCACTTATCCTCACATCATCATGTTTTGCTCATGATTTCTCTTAAAAGAGTTTCTTCACAGATGCTTAGCTAAATTAAGAATAATAATAATAACACCCTTGTATTAATATTATGTGATTTCAGCAATGCATTAATGAGCCTGCGACGGTGCTAAAAGCAGCGCAGACAACAATATGCCACAACACAAGACTTTTCTATTTGGACATCCGGAATAATATAACCGGTTGACCTTGCGTCTGGGGTATCTACTTCAATGGTGCCCAACATATGAGGAACAGAGAAAGCGCATATGGCCATGACCAGTACTATTCCTGGAAAAACTGTACGGGGACACAAACAGCCTCAAGCTGACTACTGCTTTATTTGAACATACTCAAGTCGACGTCTGATTGTGAACGTAGAAGACGAGTATGGAGTGAATAGTATGTGCCTGGCCAAAACAAGGCAAAACTCCAGAGTCCTTTCTAGACTTTCGGGCGTGGTGGTAAAACACCAGAAACACCTGCCAAATATTTGACACGGAAAAATATGTTTACTTAAAACAATTTTCGTTAATTTGCAGTCAGGTCTCAAGAACGAATTACCGTGTAAGCATGTAATTGATAAATGGTGGCTGGGTGTGGATTGCAAGCTGGTCGTTATATATATATATATACTGGTGCCAAAATTCAAATGTATGATCTTGCGAGGATTGAAGGTTCACATTACTCCTACATCAAATGTTGATCAGAAATTATTGACTTTTAACCTACCATACACAGCTCAAACCTAGGTTTTTATTTACCTTTATTTTTTTTTTAAACACATATGGTTTGGCCATGTCTGCAGAATGGAAGAAAAGTGGCTACCAAGACAAACATCGGAAACCAAAAGCGAAGGATCCAGACCCCCAGGACAACCCAGATTTCGCTGGGAGGACAACATTAGACAATTTCTGTAGGACCACATATTGCATTGGAACCAGGCAAATGGAAGACAGCCCTTAGGATAGCATGGCGCTCCCACTGGCAAACATCTACACCACAATGTAGAAAAGAACGACTAAGTAGGTAGGTAGTTTTAAAACATCAGCTTTCCTCGTCTGTTGTATCCCTTTTAAGTCAGTCTGATATTCTCATATTTTCTTCGCCAGAAGTTTTCACGTCTCGCTCTATTTCGTTTACCTTGGTGATTTCAGACAATGTGGTGTTATGTAATACCATCAGCAGGTTTCCTCAATATGCGTCCTATTCATCGCCAAAGTCTTTGTTTCACCTCTCGTCCCACTGGTATTTATCCATCAGTCCCGCTTTGATGAGCGTGACATACAACTGCAATATTTTGTGCGAGCCCCAATTTATAAACGTAAATAACTTTCTGCTGGTCGTTTCTGTTGTTTTCTACAGGTTATACAATAGAGCTGACTTGACATCTGAGTTGAAGATTGTTATCAGTGAGCTAGACTTGATTACTTATTAGCCCATACATTTCCCAGTGCAATGAAACCTCTTCTTGCATTTTGTACTCTTGTTTTTGGTGTTATTGTCTCTTCCGCCTACTTGGTCTATGTTAACTGTATGAGCTCACATCTTGATAAGTGTGTTTCACCAACGCAGCATTTGTTCTTACAAGCTTTGCCCTGTCTCTGCGGATGTTATGAACCAATTGATGTAACTTGTCAACCAGTATTCATATTTAACCTTGCACCTGGTTCAGGTTAAGGCTATCGAAAAGCAATGCAATTGACAGTCCAGCTATACAGATAGCATTCACTAATTCCATTGTTAGTGGTTGATGTTATTTTGATAGTCCAATCTACAGACTGTAGGAAGTGAACCGGTGGCAAGAGAATTTCTCACTACACTTCTAATCTCAAACGGTTCTTAAATAACTTCTTCATGCAGAACTATAAATTTCATATCTTTATGTTTTCTTTATTAGATTAATAAACTTTTCTTCAAAATCGCTGTTTTCCGGTTCTATTGTTCAACTGAAGTCGCCTATCACGACTGTAATGTCTTTATTTGACTTTTTATCATTGATATTTTGAAATAGGGTGTAAACATTCTTCTTTCACCGATTACTCTTTGTCATAACATTCGATGATATTCATCTTTATTTACGTACCGGCAGTTCTGAAGTTGCTGCTTTGACTCAAACTCTGTAAGTGCTCACTGCGCGTTATTTACCAACATCAGTGCCACACACTCACTAGGAGGTATGAAGCGGTTACAGCGTTTTCCTCTCGTGACACAAGTATCGGGTTCCGGGATTGAAACCTGGGTAGCGTCACGCTTAAGTCTACCAAGTCTTAAATGGGTGCCTGACTCTGCTTGTGTGCCATGGAAGGCAAAGGCAGCTAGGAAGGGAACTTTTCCCCCCCCCCCCCCCCCCCCCCCACCTCATAAAAGCTGAACTAGTATGACGAATTCTTTAACAATTAACTCTCATGCGGCAGTTTATGCTGCTGGACCACCTTTACCCATTTTTTTTATCCTGAAGGTAGCAATATTTATCCTGCTATTAGTGTCCTCATACATCGTATATCGCGCAGCCCCAGGGAAAAAACTGAACACTCGCAAGTCGCACATTCCCAGGATATTGGAAAGGTTCACTGTTTCTTTTTATTTGAAACAAATAAATGCCCCTCTTGATTTAAGGTAAAGTCACTTTTAGAGGGGGTATACACAAGATTGAGCTGCTCTGGCCAACGTAATCTTAACTTCTGTGTGGGCGGCAGGAAACAGTCTCCTATGCTCGCTTGCTTCACAGTTTTCTTGAGGAACAACACTGGTCGATATCTTGACCAAGGAGTATGCTATCAGCCTCTGGATTCAGCAAAACTCAGACCAGGTGCTGCTTTAATACGTTAGTACCACGGTCCCTGAAACAAGAAGGTTGTACCTCCTACTTCAGAACTAATTTATAATCTATTTCCACACTGAAGCACAATACCGAGTTCAGCGCGGTAGGCCAACTGTTAGCTTCTCGTGAACAATATACACCAGTATTTCTCTCCCTAATGGTTACAACGCCTCTGCAATTCCAGCATTAATTCCTTCTATTCAATAAGATAGGTGTCATAGTACTATTTGGCAATCCCATGCAGTTATACTCCTCTCCGACAAGTTTTTCTCATGATAGAGCAATATCTAGGCTTTGCCTCATGTTTGTTACTGAACCACACACATACA
Source organism: Oreohelix idahoensis (assembly GCA_024509875.1). Taxonomy (NCBI): domain Eukaryota; kingdom Metazoa; phylum Mollusca; class Gastropoda; order Stylommatophora; family Oreohelicidae; genus Oreohelix; species Oreohelix idahoensis. The sequence goes on from JAMPIV010022068.1 coordinate 213,243, forward strand.
GACATAAATTTATCAATTCACATTCAATGTTCATCTAAAAGATATCAAATATGTCTAGCTTACCACAATTCACGGAAATATTAAACAAATACGTTGACTGGCGATGAGTTATGGCACAATTCCGATCTGCCTCTGTCCCAGGCTTTTATTAGAAAAATACGAGCTGGATCTCAACGCACTTGCTTTTACAAATTGGATTTTCAAAAAGTGGCACTGAACAGACGCTCCTAATTGACTATATTAAATGGTCTAGCCAATGAGACCATGTTTACAAAAGCTTTTGAAAAAAAAGTACCCTTCCTATCGTTGCCATTAACAACCAAAAATAGTATTTGCCATCGACTAATCATGTTTCGCCTTACATATTATTCTAGCCAATCAAATCGGATTTAACGTGGTGACCTCATTTCCTCTAAAGCAGAGTCCAAACACGCTATTATGAGCAAATATGATCCTGTGTTGTCAGACAACACCACTATAGTATTTTGGCTATAATTTGTTAATTATTAGACTATTTGCTTAACACCTAACATATTCTTTGTCAGCAAGACCTAAGGAACCCAAATATATAAGTTTAATGGAGCTAAGTGGCTTCGTTCAAAATATGTATTTTCTTCTAGGATAGTCGTGCTGTTACCACCTCCTCACTTCCATACTATGGGGTGTCTTCTGTACTGTCAGACTAATGTCAGGATTTCAGACGTAAAACAGTATTGAGTCATGTTTCCTAATAAGCATTAACCATGTTTTCAAAACCTAACCGTGTATTGGTAGTGTTTTTTTTTTTTTACTGTTTATTTGAAAAAAATTAGTGCTTCATGCCTTTCGCGTTCCTCCGTACATCTCTCTCTCTCTCTCTCTCTCTCTCTCTCTCTCTCTCTCTCTCTCTCTCTCTCTCTTCTAAGCTCGTCTGTCTTTTCTTTTACTTAGTGCATAAAATGACATTAATGGAATATTAAATCTAGGTCATTACGCAGTGTCTCTCTCAAGGTCGTACAAGAAATATAGTACTAGTTTTATTTTTTTAGAAACGCGTGTATTTTATGCAGTAGACTTTACTAGCAAACGTGAAAGCGTTACAATTATGCAGACGGAGCATAAAAAGGGGATTTCTTGTTTAACTAGCATGACGTTCTATAATACAGGCGTACGCTATGGTGACCGCACTGTTCTTTTACCATTCTTCTTTCCTTTTATTGAATTAATGCGTTAGGCTTTACATTTACTTTTTAATTTATATATGTGGATTTAGAATGTTTCACGACAAAGACCTCTAATCACTTCAAAGATGTTGCAGTTAGAAACTGTGTCAGCTACACCTAACAACCCTGGTTATTCCCTCCTTTATCTCTCTCCATTCAAATACCCATGACAATTAATGCAGTTCTCGATCTCCTTGAGCTAATTCATCTAACGCTTACACAAGCAAGCACGTAAAAGACACGCAGTCAGCACTGCTTGTAACGACCTATGGTCACGTGTCGTTACGTGTGCCTGTAAGGTAAGGTATATACGAGTATTAATATGTTGGCATGCCGTCGGAACATGGTTAAAATCGAGAATAGATAGTTGTTTTTTTTAAACACCTCATCTGTTATGCTTAGCTCATCAATAATTTTACAAAGAATCTACATTCTACTGAGTGCTTTTTAAATGGACCACAAGAGTGTATTCATTCTTTCGTTAACCTCGGTTCCCTAAGGTGCATAGGCCTTCAACAAACACACGCGAAGTCCTCCTGTCACGTGCCATTATGTCAAGGTCTTCCCGTGTCTTCCTCACCGTTGTCATGTCTGTTGAGTTCCCTTCTCCATGTGTTATTTGGTCTGTCTCTATTTCTCTTACCCTGGAGATTCCAGAACAAGTACTGTCTTGTAATGCTATCAACAGGTTTCTTCCATGTGTGCCCAATTCATCGCCTGCATCTTCTTCTCAGTTATTTTTCCACTGGTATTTGTCTGGTTCTTGTCATCTGTTCCATGTAGGTGACCTTGTCATACCATTTCAACCCTTCTATTCTTCAAGCATTCATTAATGAACGTATGTAGCATTTTGGTAGTTGTTTTTATTGTTCCCCATGTTTCAGGGCCAAACAATAGAGCTGACTTGTTCATGTTCTTATTCATACTTGTCATACAATGTTAATCCTTACATTTTGTGCAAGCACCGATTACTTCCTTTCACATCAGTTTCTATGTCTTCCTCTCCTTCTCCCACCCAGGGGCTTCTAGAAATAATACTGCCCTACAGTGCTATCGACTAGATTTCTCATTGTGTGTCCAGTCATACAGCTGCGTCATCTCCGCACATCTGGCTCTACTAGCACCCGTCTGGCTTCCTCCATGAGGTCCACATGGGCGATCCCATAACACCAACTCGATTCTGTAGCATCCATAGCTGTCTGCATCCATCTAATTGTTGTCTCTGTTGTTTCCAATACCTCGGAGCCACACAACGGGACAGCCCCGGTATTTGAGCCGAAGATTCTTACTCTGCGTTAGTTCTGATCTCTTTCCATTTTCCTACATTTCCCAATGCAGTGAAAGTCCCTATCGCTTCAAGTACTCCTAATTCTGGTATCACTATCCGCCTTTCCAGCTTTGTTGACACTGCTGCCTAGGTATAAGATCCACATCCTGCTACCTTACTGAAACCAGTGCAGTATTCTCTTGTTCGTTTAGTGAACGAACATTCCAGGTATGGAATCTGGAGATTTTCTTACAAGAAAAAAAAAAAAAGGTGAGACAGGGGTCCATACTATTTTCGACCTACTCTGGGCTGCGTCATAAACCTCCTTAATAAAAGACCTGCTAATGCCGTGGACTGCAGAGTAAATTATCTGAGTTACCTGCTTTGAATGACTTATTCATTATTTGATATTCTATTTTTTTTTTCGCTGGAACTTTTTAAAGGTCCCACGATCATACCTCCTTAGTTGCTTTCTAAGACATGCCTGATAAGCTAAAATGTTACTTTTCTGTGCTTAACTTTCGGGTCCCGGTATCATACGGGTCCTAAATAATACCATAACCACGAAGAGTAATTCTGTTTATATTTAAACATATTTCACGTATTTTATAAGTCCTCACCGGATGTAAATTACCCCTTTACGCGCTGACACTTTACGTAATGATTACATGAAATATCGAGGTCAACATTCCATTGGTACAGAAACTTTTGTTGAATGATGCATGCATCTCACATAGGCCCGTGGAATGCTTTCACTGGATTGGTCAAAACTCAATAGGTGGAATGTTTTCATGTAAGAAAGAGTTGCTCGTAACCCCTCATAAAAAAAAAGGACAACTGTTCAAATTCTCACTCCAAAAATATAAACTACTGTGACAGCAAAGATGCTTTGTGAAAACCGTACAACCCATATTAATCACTGACAATCACACTAAGAGGTGAAATGGAAAAGTAAATTATCAAGACAGAAACATAACTAGGACAAGCGCTAGTTTAAAACCGAGCCGTTTTTCTGTAACGGAAACACGAACACTACAAACAACAAACAATACAAACAACAAACAATACATCTAGTTCATGTATCCACTGCTTTTCTCGTGTTGGTGTTTTGTTTTTTTCTGAGACCAACCTTGTATAATTGCAGGCCACTGTGACCGTATGGCCTACTACGTCGTTTTAGCACTATGGTGCTGCCACTTATTAGAGTTAGAGTAAGAGTACTTAAACAAGATTAAAACACTAAGTATTTCTTCTTCCTCTTCCTCATTCATCCTGAATAGGACGTTGGTTGCGTTGTGTCCGTTTACAGCGGAGCTGCGATATTTGCGCCTTTCGGCCGACACATCCGACTTCAGCACGGCATTTTTTGGGACCGGGTTTGCCTTCCCACTTCGATCCCTACTCTTTTAGCCAGACTGCAGTGATGCAGCCTGTTTCCAGGACCACCACTTGGAGGTGGAGTAGGGTCTTGGTCTGCTCTGGTTCGCTGACCCTGACGCAGGCAGTCAAGCTATGGGTCGCTTACTGCATTCATCTCTCTTGAGTTTTTTGACGCCAAGTTATTGGAATTGCTGAATTTAATTTATTACGATCATGCAGTTGAAAACACCAACATATACGAGCCTCCAAAATCAACCTGGGTTTCCTTGTCACTTCAGTAACTACCAACTCTGACGGTAGCCAGTTATACAACAGAAGAACACTATCACAATTAGTACAGTGATTATTTTCCTTTGACAACATCAGGGGATGTAACAATATAGACTTTACTACACAACCAACTCAGTCATTCAGTACCATATACACTAACGAGGTATTGCCACTCTTTCTTCCTACTGTCACACCACCTTCAAGAAAGGGGTTACAAGTCAAGATAGGAGAATCTATAATATCCCACAGGGGGAAAAGGGTATGAGAGAGGGTGAAAAATACATGAAGATTACGAATGTAACAGTTAGAGGTTAAGAGGAGAAGTCGGTTACAATTATCTTTACGAGATTGACGTTTATTAACTGACTGTTTAAGTGTAGTCTAAGGGAAATAATCTATAGAACTAGAAGGAGGAGACAAGAGTAGAGTTGACGTCCCTTCAGTTTAGTATTTAGGTTAGCTGACCTTGAGTGAGTAATTATAATGTTAAGTTTTTCTGTTTTTTTTTTCTTTTTTTGTTGCGGAGTTCAGCTACGGGAGCGAAGAGACTTTGCAAGGGAAATTTATATTTTGGGTGAGCTGTTTGTTAGACAAAGTTGTTCGAGAATGTTTGGAAATAGTTGTAGTGGTAAATCGAAGTTTAAAAGTAAATCAGCTCAGATCCCAGACGCAATAGCGTTTAGAAGTAAGTTTGCTTTGAGTAAGTAAAGTTAATATTTAGAAGTTGTAAGTGAACTGAGAGTTTTCATCGAGTGATGAAGCCAAGAAATATTTTTGGTTGACTCTGTTGTAGCAGAAAAGTTACACTTATCACTCAGACGCTCAATCGCTTTGTACGCCACAATCATATATGACAGTTCGTTATTTATTTCTGAGGACAAGATGTCAGTGTTCCCAGCAAGAGAGAAAGTGTGTATATTTTCGAAAAACCTAGGTACGTTGAACATTTTAAGTATCATAGTCAGAAGTGAAGTACAGTACACGAGTTGATAGTCTATTGAGCAGAAGATAGACTTGGTAAAGTTCCATCCCTGGCAGTCAGGTCAGTTTCACTAATACGCCAAGACAACATAAGAAGAAATCAGTCAGAACAATAGAAGAAACAGTTACTACTTATGAAGAACATTATGACAAGTAAAATACTGACAACAGTGATCCTCAAGCCATGGCCACCATAACCACTAGAGACATTATAAATGCTGAGGTAGCACGAGAGAAAGAAAGAGAGAGAAACGCTGTATTTGTACCTACTGAAATAGTTTGCTGTATAAAGTCTGCCAGCCTCATGAGGAAGGTTGGGCATATCATTTTTTTCAACCTTTTCGATCATGTAAATAAAGTTCAACCTTTAACTGTTACTGTCGTCAGCGTGAAGTCATTCATCAACTGTTGAAATCATTCATCAACTGTCAGCACATGAGCTGTTGTCGTTTTATGAGAGAAATAAGTTCATGTCACCATACAATAAGCTGCCTATTGTTTAGGGTAGAGATACAAGAGGGTAGAGATTCGAAACCTATACGATCACAAAAATAGAAGTATGAAATAGCAGACCATCATCATCATCCACGGCCACACATAGAAGAATACCGTATTAAATATTTCGGAATGTTAAAAAGAAGATCTATTGTTATTTTTTTCCCTTTATAACAGCATTTAGAAACGATTAACCAAAACAAAACCAGACAACGAAACATTATATTAAACAATGTATGAAATATGAGATAAGGAAGCAAAAGTGAAAATTCATAGTAAAGACAGAGATTTCCACACGGACTGGACGGTTTGTCCCAAATCACGCCATATACCTACTTTGCTGGAGCTAACTGCCGTATGGAAAGGTAAATAAAGGTAATAACGTTGTAGAGGTTGTCGTAGGAGAGTTAAGTGTTAGAGATTTCACTACATTAGGTTCAGCTTTTTTATGAGATGGGGTGACCAGTTTCCTTCCTCGCTAACTTTGCCTTCCCTGACTCAAAAGCAGATTCAGGTACCACTTTACAAGTGGGTAAACTGGAGCGTGACACTACCAACGTTCGATCCAAGAACTCAGGACTCGCCTCATGCGGCACATAACTAAATCAAGCTTCTTTATGAGGTGGGGTGATGTAGTGATTTGGATCTGTCTTACAACACGTTTTTCTAGAGCCGACCATATCGCACGCATAGTTGGGGAAAACTCTATGATACAACAACCAATCAAAACGGACCTTTATTATTATTGTGGTAAGAAACTTACAGTGCAAAACCTAGGGACCAGTTTTGGTTAAACGATGGGACGATAATATTTAATTATCACGGGGGAGAATTGTGTAATTCATCAAAGGAAATGTTAAGCTAAAAATAAGTGTAAAAAACTTTATGAAATACTATTCTGGTAAGATAGATATAACGAATAAAAGAGCTGTGTTACATCAGGATTTGTCCAACTTAGCTAGTTAAAGTACGCATATATTTACAAGGGGCTTGACATAAGTCTTGGGCCTGACCATGAAGGAGTCACAGGAGGAAGATGACACTTGACACATTTAAAGTTCATCATATTTGCACTAAATGTGTGAAGTATGCGTTTGTTTCTTCAATGGGGTTTCCCGCTACGGTGCACGGCGCAATGTACCCTATTGACCGGATCTGCTGCTCCAAAGATTTGACAAAACAATGGAAAAGAAGGAGGCCAGAGCTGTGATAAAATTTCTGATGTTTCAGGGAAAAACACCTACAGAAATACACAGGGAGATGGAACCAGTGTTTCGTGATTCTTGTCCTTCAAATACTTCGGTAAAAAAACTGGTGTCAACAGTTTAAGTGCGGCCGCTCAAATGTTGCTGATCTGCCAAGATCTGGTAGACCAGCCTCAGAGTGCAACGATGAAAATGCAACAAGTGAAGAAAATCATTGACCAGGATCGAAAAATGACAATTGTGGAGATAGCTAGTAGAGTAAAACTGAATGAAAGAACAGTTTATAGAATTTTACACAACAGACTGAACATGAGAAAAGTGCATGCACGCTGGGTTCCGCGAATGTTGACACGTGAACAGAAGCAAACGAGGGTAAATTGCTGTCAACAGTTGCTCAAAAAGTGTCAGTCAAAAAATTTTTTTGGAGACCATGGTGACAGTAGATGAGACTTGGGTACACCATTATGACCCCGAATCCAAAATTGCCAGCATGCAATGGAAAACCCCGGGCTCCCCAACAATTGTCAAGCCGAGGGTACAGAAATCTGCAGGAAAAGTGATGCTGACTGTTTTTTGGGACGCCAAAGGTGTCCTGTTGAAAGATTATCTGCCTCGTGGCAACAACAGTTAATGGACAGTACTATGCAAATCTTCTCACCAAACTAAGAATGGTTATGACCAGGAAACGAGGGATAACGCGCACTCAAAATCTTCCTTTGCTTCAAAACAACGCGCCCTCTCATAAAGCACGGCTTGTGCAGCTAGCAGCCAACGATTTGAATATTGAAATTCTTCCATACCCACCATATTCTCCAGATTTGGCTCCATCAGACTTTTTTCTATTACCAAATCTTAAAAAACAGCTAAAAGGAAATCATTTTGACAGCGATGAAGAAGTTATACTGGCATGTGATGACTGGTTTAGTTTGAACAATAGGGTGTTTTACTCCCAAGGTCTTTTCAAGGTCAAGCAGAGATGGCAGAAGTGTGTCAATTCAGATGGTGTCTATATTGAAAAGAAATAAACACTATACAAAATTTCAGCTCTCTGTGACATGTCCTTCATGGTCAGGCCCAAGACTTATGTCAAGCCCCTTGTAAATGCATTTTACAAAATAACTGATGTATAGATAGATCGATCCTAAATAATCCACATTATAAAATAAACTTTATATGACCAAAATCGCCCCATAAATAAAGAAGATAATTGACAAACTAAATTTTACACATTGTACAGAGAGCAAAAAGTTGTTTCATTTTGGGAAATCTTACGCTGTCTCTCACCCAACCACCTCGGAGGTCGGATGTGTAGTTAGTTATTGTGGTGAAGTGGGATGTTATAAATATTTATAGGGGACTTAGTGTACTGACTGAGATCAGCTGTGAAGGTATCTATATCTAATAAGAGTAGTGTATTATAGATAACCTTACTTGCTGCCACATATATATATATCTCAGTCAGAATTATTCTGGAATAGTGTGATGACTACGTTGTATGTCTAGGGTATGTGTATGATGAAGTGTAAGTCATAACAACAACAGACAGATAAACAATTTAATTTATTCCACCACACTTGACAACACTGTGACACTCACATACATAAAACACTCTACAAGGATATCTTAAAGGAGTCACTGATAACTTTTCAAATAACAATATGTATTCATTGCTGTCATGAATGAATATGTGTCCTGATTCAAATACAAAGGGAACCAGGAATCACAATCAATTTTAATTACAAGTTATATGTACAGAATTTCTCAATATGAATATTGTAGTGACATATATTATTAAAAGTATCCTATGTGTGTCAGTTGTGTAGTAGTAATATGAGGTAATACTGGTTTTGTTTTGTTCAAGCTCTGTTGGTATTTGTCATCATGACTTCAATAGTTTGTCTTTATTGGAACTAGTATTGGAGATGTTCTCAGTTCCTGATATTAAAACAATTTACTTCCCCTCTTAAGTTTATGTTACAATGTTATTTTAAGATGGGGGTACATAATTTTGAGCTCAGCTGGCCACATCAGCTTATCTTGCGTGATGGCGGCAGGAAAAGACTCCTCTGCTCGATTTCTCCCCTGTGCTCTGGAGACACCTCACTGATAGCTAAATGGACCAAGGAGTATGCTGTCCGACTCTGGATTCAGCAAAGCTCTGACCAGGTGCTGCTCAATACCATCAAGACCACGGTCCCTGAAAACAAGAAGGATGTACCTTCTACTTCATAACTAATTGATACTCTAGTTTTACACTGAGCACAATACATCACAAACATTGAGTTCAGACCGTTAGGCCAACTGTCAGCTTCATCTGAAATACTTTATACCAGCATTAACCTCCTTAATGGTTACTACGCCTCTGCACTTCCAGCATTATTTCTTCTAATCAATAATCTAGGTGTCAGTGTACTGTTTGGCCATTCCATGCAGTTTTACTTTCCTCCGACACCTTCTGTTCAGGCTGGAGCATTATAGGCTTTACATCATGTTTGCTACTGAACTACACATATATACAGGCATAAATTAACAATTCACATTCAATTTTCATTAAAAGATACTGAATGTTTCAAGCTTACCACAATTCATGGAAACAAACACAGATACGTTGATTAGCAATGAATTCTGGCACAAATACTGGCACAAATTCCCATCTGCTTATGTTCCAGGCTTTTATTTAGCAAAAATATAAGCTGGCTTCAACGCACTGTTGCTTTATCAAGCTTATTTGAACTAGTGGTCTCGAACTAACGCTCCTAAGTGAGTATATCAGCGAGTCTGGCCAATGGAGCCACGTTTCGACAAGTGTTTGAAAAAATTTTAACTTCCTACGTCTCCCCTAACAACCAAGGATAGCATTTATAGTCCGACTAATCGCGTTTAGCCTTACATATCATTCCAGCCAATCAGTTCAAATGTAACTTGTGGCCCATTTCCCGTACAATGGTGGTGTAAAAAAGTCTACCACTGAGCGATTCTGATTTTGGGTGTTGTCTGACAGCACCATCATTTTATTTTGGCTATAACTTGTTAATTCCTAGACTATTTGCATAACGTTGTACATATTCTTTGTCAGCAAACCCTAAGGAACCCAAATATATATATTTAATAGAGCTAAAATGCTGCGTTCAAAATATGCAATTCCTTCTACCTCCTGTTTCGAAGATGTGCTGTCTGGGTACTGTAATGTTTTCAAACGTAAACCCATCTATTGTCATCTTTCTAATAAGAGTTTTTCAGGTTTTTTAAAACCTAACTCTGGGAAGGTTAGTGTTTTTATCACTGTCCGTCCGAAAAAGTTAGTGCATGTGGCCTTACACGCGTGATAGTAGTAATTGTGTATCGCGTTACGCTTGTTGGGGTGGCATTAATAGCGAGACGCGTGTTTAATTTTGCATGCGTTCGGCTTTCTGCCTCTCCCCTCTCTCTATCCTTTAGTCCATCTGTTCGTTCGTTTTGGTAACGTAATATAATTAATGTTAGGATTAATTTAGGTCATTACGCAGTCTGCCTCTCAATGTTTTTCTTAGAAATGCAATACCCGTTTTAATGTGTTGTGGAAACGCTTGTATTTATGCAGTGGCTTATATTTAACGTGGAAACGTTACAATTTGCAGACGAAGCATAAAACAAAGGGGATTTCGAGTACTGTCATTGTGACAGCACTGTTCTTTACCATTCTTCTTCCTTTCTTTATATGTATTTATTAGGCTTTATATTTACTTGATAATTTATATATGTGGATTAGAATATTCCACGACATCTCCCCTCTTAAAACAGACATTATATGTCAGTCCTTTATTCTATATACACATAGAGAAATTTATTATTAGTTCTGGGGTTTACGGTGATTCTCATCACACGGATGGCGGCTTAAAAAATCCGCTCCCAAATTTGTTTTTCCAGATATATACTCAATGCTAAAATTATATGGAGCCAAAAGTAAAGACCATCGGAGTAACCTGGAGTTCTCATGCCTAGCCTGTGCTAGAAACGATAAAGGTTTGTGGTCTGTTTGCAACTTAAAGGCCTTCCCATACAGATAAATATTGAATTTCTTTATTGCCCATATTACTGCAAGACATTCTTTTTCGCTAGTTGAGTAATTGATTTCAGCTTTATTCAATTTTCTGCTAGCATATGCCACTGGGCTTAATTCCCCATCCAATGCATCTGATTTCTGTAGTAGAGTTGCACCTAACCCAATATTACTTGCATCCGTCCTTACTATGAATTCTTGACTTAAGTCAGGTAATTTCAAAATGGGTTTACTTGTGAGCTTTTCCTTCAATTCTTGGTAAGTCATTTCACATTGTGGTGTCCATGTAATGCGATCTGGATGTCCTTTACGTGTCAAATCAGTTAACGGTGCACATATGGAATTAAAGTTTTTGATATACTTCTGGTAGAAACCACATAATGAGACAAAGGATCTCACGTCCTTCTTGGTTTGTGGTCTCGGGGCTTTCTGTAGTTTCTCTAAATTCTTTGGGTCAGGGGTCATGTTTCCCTGATAAACTGTGTGTCCCAAAAATTCCAATTCTTTACATCCAACGCAACATTTGGTTGGTCGGGCTGTTAAATTTGCCTCCCTAAGTCGATTAAACAGCATGTTCAGAGAGTCAATGTGTTCCTCAAAGGTTTCTGTTGCTATCAGGATATCATCCATGAAATTTGTTATACATGGATTATTCAGAGGGTCCAATAATTTTCTCATCATTCTAGAGAAGACACTAGGCGCATTCTTCAATCCAAATGGCAATCTATTAAACTCATAGTGTCCTTCTGAGGTACTAAAAGCTAGGTATGGTCTAACCTCAGGCTTTACTGGAATCTGATAGTATCCTTTACTCAGATCCACTTTTGAGAAATATTTAGCTTTATTTAGTCTGGCAAACAGCTGATTTGTATCCGGCAATGGATCCACCTGTCCTTCTGTAATAGCATTCAGTCTCCTGTAATCTATACAGAGTCTATGTTCTCCAGAGGGCTTCCTTAAGAGTACAACACTGGAACTATACGAAGATTCACTGTGTGAAATAATTCCCTCCTTCATTAGATAGTCTATCTCTTCCTTCAAAGCTTTCTCCTTAGCAAACGGAATCGAATATGTTTTCATACAGACAGGTGTGGGGTCTATCAGTTTCATATCATATTCCAATAGGTTTGTATGCCCTGGTCGGTCTGTTAACACCTCTGCATGATTATTTAGAACCTGTTGCACTCTCTCTTTCTGAGTTTTCGTTAAATGTGTACTGATTTTCACCTGTGCTGCTGTCTCACAGGGGTGTAATGGATACTCAAATGATGAAAGTGGTTCCTTTTTCATCTCCATGGCGATGGACAAGGTCAACAAGTGTGTCTCCTCCTGATGTTCTCTTTCCAAATATTTCTTCAGGAGATTCACATGATACATTTTTTCTTTCCCCTTCTTATCTATCTTATAATTTGTTCTAGATACCTTCTCTAAAACTGTATATGGACCCTGCCATCCAATTTGTAACTTATTCTGACTCCCGGGCAAAAGAAGCAGTACCTTCTCTCCCACAGCCAAATTTCTGTCTTTCGCCTTCCTGTTATAATAGGCAGCATGTTTCTTCCTGGCTTGTTTCAAATTTTCAGTGGCAAGTTTCCAGCCAGTTTTTAAACGAGTGGTCAGCTCATTCACATATTGGTATGAAGATGTAATGTTTTCCTCTGCCTTTTCATCAGTCCACGTTCTTAACAAAGCTACATGTGGACCTTTAATTGTGTGGACCTCTTTGTCCATGCACCGGTATGGTCTCTTCCACTCGAAGCTTTATAGTGATGATTTTTCCTCCCAGAATTATCATTCACAAAACGACCGCTACCAATTTTTTCTTGGGGCTGTCTCCCCACTTAAAATTCTTGATGAGAGATTTCCTCCCTACATCCTCTTCCTCCAGTTTGTTTAAGTCCGATTGAGGGATTTTCGGCTTATCCTGGGGTAAGACATCTTTTTGCACTCTCCGCATAGTGGCCATTGTAAAACAGTTAAGTGAAGCTTGTCCGTGAAAAGGGGCTTCCCATTCCATTTGGTCCACTTTATCAAATCTATTTTTCTTTTTATTATCAGGCCTAATTTTGCCCCGTGGCGTGTCCAGGTCCTGATCCATGTTCCCACTTGTGGGTGTTCCCTCATGTGCTATGCTACACCTTTCTACAAAATTCTCAATGTCCCATCTTGCTTTGGGCCAATAATAATTGTGAGCCACCTTTTGAATGATGGTACCTATCTTCTCATGGTCCCCATCTGGTTTCACATGTAGGCTCCTTATTAAGTCTGCCCTATATCTTTTAGGAAGTACCAGTTGTCCCTGACCTTTGGATCTAGCTCCAGTCTTCCTATACATCAACTTGTTTTTCATGTAAAAATCTCCCTTGCCTGGAGTTGTATGACAAGTTGACAATTTTCTGAAACAAGGCTTGAGTGTTTTATCCCCAGCCTGTGCCTTCCTCATCTCTTCTGGAGTGGTATCCAACATAATATCCTCCTCCTGTCTTGAGGTCGACCTGACCTGAAGGGTTGCCATATACACAGGTTTCCTTCTGCAACGGTCAGTGTCATGATTGTCCATCTGACAATTTTTACACCACCTTTTTCCTTGGTTGAAAGATTTTCTTTCATCATATTTCCTTTCATCGAATTGTGGGAATTTATTTTTATTTTCATACCGTGGCCTATCAAACTGGTGCTTACTTTTGTTTTGATCCCTAGGATCAAATTTATTAAAGTTCTGTGGTGCCCTAAAGTTATCCACTTGTTTCTTTTTATTACCTGTTACCTCTGCTTGAGCTGCTTGATACCTTTCAGCAACATTTAGCAACTCACCCAGCCTCTCTGCACCTTGTTCCATGAGAAACTTTCTCAGGTCTGGAGCCATGGACTCTCTTAATTGCTCTATAAGGACCATTTCCTTAAGATCTTGGGTTTTCCCCAGAGAAGTCCATTTCTCCAAGTATGTCTCTATTCGTGCAGAAAACTGGTGATAGGTTTCACCTGACAGTAGTTTAGCATTCCTAAATTTTTTCCTATAAAATTCTGCATTCTTTTCATACCTTAACAAAAGAGCCTGCTTTAGCATGTCATAATTTTCCTGATCACCTCTGCTCATTTTTGCAAAAACTTCATAAGCTGCCCCACGAAGTCCTTGAGATAACTTTAAGCTCCACCTTTCTCTCTCTAACCCATACGTGGTAGCTAATAGTTCATACCTATTTAGGTAGCTCTCTATATCATCGTCTTTCTCAACAAAATGATCTAAATGAAAATTCATAGCTGAGGTTGAGGCTCCTTGGCTAGCAGTGGCATCAGAGGCAAAGGGACTGGCACCATTTTCAGGAGCATGGCCTTGAAACTCAAACTCCCTTAGTCGTAACTCATGTTCCCTTTGTAATCTTTTATCTTCTGCTTCCCTTTCTGCAATCAATCTTCTTTCTTCTGCTTCCCTTTCTGCAGCTAATTTCTTCTCTTCCCTTTCTGCAGCTAATTTCTTCTCTTCCCTTTCTGCAGCTAATTTCTTCTCTTCCCTTTCTGCAGTCAATCTTCTTTCTTCTCTTTCTGCAGCTAATTTCTTCTCTTCCCTTTCTGCAGTCAATCTTCTTTCTTCTGCTTCCAATTTCTTAGCCTCAGCCTCAATCTGCAACCTCTTAGTCTCAGCCTCAGCCTCAAATTGTAACTTCTTAATTTCCCTTTCAGCCTCTAACTTTCTTTCGGCTTCAAACCTTCTTTCTTCGCGTTCAATAAATTTGTCACATTCCGTAGTGACATAGGCAACCATAACTTGCCCATCTAATCCTAACTCTTTTGCAGTCTGAACAGCAGCAGATCGAAATTTGGCCAGGTCCGCCATTGTCTATCAGGTAAATTTATACAATGTCTAACCAACAATTCAATCTCTACATATATATCTAATGGACAACACAGGCGCCGTGAGCTCAACCTTATTTAATTCCACCCAAGGATACCTTTTAATTCTTATATTCCCTGAAGTGAATTACCCCCAATATTTTTAATAGGGAAAGATTCAAAATCCCAAGAGCGAGACCCCAATATATGTGGTGAAGTGGGATGTTACAAATATTTATAGGGGACTTAGTGTACTGACTGAGATCAGCTGTGAAGGTATCTATATCTAATAAGAGTAGTGTATTATAGATAACCTTACTTGCTGCCACATATATATATATCTCAGTCAGAATTATTCTGGAATAGTGTGATGACTACGTTGTATGTCTAGGGTATGTGTATGATGAAGTGTAAGTCATAACAACAACAGACAGATAAACAATTTAATTTATTCCACCACACTTGACAACACTGTGACACTCACATACATAAAACACTCTACAAGGATATCTTAAAGGAGTCACTGATAACTTTTCAAATAACAATATGTATTCATTGCTGTCATGAATGAATATGTGTCCTGATTCAAATACAAAGGGAACCAGGAATCACAATCAATTTTAATTACAAGTTATATGTACAGAATTTCTCAATATGAATATTGTAGTGACATATATTATTAAAAGTATCCTATGTGTGTCAGTTGTGTAGTAGTAATATGAGGTAATACTGGTTTTGTTTTGTTCAAGCTCTGTTGGTATTTGTCATCATGACTTCAATAGTTTGTCTTTATTGGAACTAGTATTGGAGATGTTCTCAGTTCCTGATATTAAAACAATTTACTTCCCCTCTTAAGTTTATGTTACAATGTTATTTTAAGATGGGGGTACATAATTTTGAGCTCAGCTGGCCACATCAGCTTATCTTGCGTGATGGCGGCAGGAAAAGACTCCTCTGCTCGATTTCTCCCCTGTGCTCTGGAGACACCTCACTGATAGCTAAATGGACCAAGGAGTATGCTGTCCGACTCTGGATTCAGCAAAGCTCTGACCAGGTGCTGCTCAATACCATCAAGACCACGGTCCCTGAAAACAAGAAGGATGTACCTTCTACTTCATAACTAATTGATACTCTAGTTTTACACTGAGCACAATACATCACAAACATTGAGTTCAGAGCGTTAGGCCAACTGTCAGCTTCATCTGAAATACTTTATACCAGCATTAACCTCCTTAATGGTTACTACGCCTCTGCACTTTCAGCATTATTTCTTCTAATCAATAATCTAGGTGTCAGTGTACTGTTTGGCCATTCCATGCAGTTTTACTTTCCTCCGACACCTTCTGTTCAGGCTGGAGCATTATAGGCTTTACATCATGTTTGCTACTGAACTACACATATATACAGGCATAAATTAACAATTCACATTCAATTTTCATTAAAAGATACTGAATGTTTCAAGCTTACCACAATTCATGGAAACAAACACAGATACGTTGATTAGCAATGAATTCTGGCACAAATACTGGCACAAATTCCCATCTGCTTATGTTCCAGGCTTTTATTTAGCAAAAATATGAGCTGGCTTCAACGCACTGTTGCTTTATCAAGCTTATTTGAACTAGTGGTCTCGAACTAACGCTCCTAAGTGAGTATATCAGCGAGTCTGGCCAATGGAGCCACGTTTCGACAAGTGTTTGAAAAAATTTTAACTTCCTACGTCTCCCCTAACAACCAAGGATAGCATTTATAGTCCGACTAATCGCGTTTAGCCTTACATATCATTCCAGCCAATCAGTTCAAATGTAACTTGTGGCCCATTTCCCGTACAATGGTGGTGTAAAAAAGTCTACCACTGAGCGATTCTGATTTTGGGTGTTGTCTGACAGCACCATCATTTTATTTTGGCTATAACTTGTTAATTCCTAGACTATTTGCATAACGTTGTACATATTCTTTGTCAGCAAACCCTAAGGAACCCAAATATATATATTTAATAGAGCTAAAATGCTGCGTTCAAAATATGCAATTCCTTCTACCTCCTGTTTCGAAGATGTGCTGTCTGGGTACTGTAATGTTTTCAAACGTAAACCCATCTATTGTCATCTTTCTAATAAGAGTTTTTCAGGTTTTTTAAAACCTAACTCTGGGAAGGTTAGTGTTTTTATCACTGTCCGTCCGAAAAAGTTAGTGCATGTGGCCTTACACGCGTGATAGTAGTAATTGTGTATCGCGTTACGCTTGTTGGGGTGGCATTAATAGCGAGACGCGTGTTTAATTTTGCATGCGTTCGGCTTTCTGCCTCTCCCCTCTCTCTATCCTTTAGTCCATCTGTTCGTTCGTTTTGGTAACGTAATATAATTAATGTTAGGATTAATTTAGGTCATTACGCAGTCTGCCTCTCAATGTTTTTCTTAGAAATGCAATACCCGTTTTAATGTGTTGTGGAAACGCTTGTATTTATGCAGTGGCTTATATTTAACGTGGAAACGTTACAATTTGCAGACGAAGCATAAAACAAAGGGGATTTCGAGTACTGTCATTGTGACAGCACTGTTCTTTACCATTCTTCTTCCTTTCTTTATATGTATTTATTAGGCTTTATATTTACTTGATAATTTATATATGTGGATTAGAATATTCCACGACAGTTATAAAGGCCTTGCCCTTTGGCTATTTGACGCCATTATCAAAAATTTAAACCAAGCTGTTTAGCGAGAAGCGGTGAAAAGTAAAAGTATTGCCTTTGCCAACCGCGTCTGTTGCGCAGACCTTAGAAGCCTTAGACAGCCTGTGTGTGTGTGTGTTTGCCTGAGGGTTTTGGTCTACAATCAACCTGAAGATTGTGATTTCCACTTTTACTAACTTTGGACTTGGAGATGCAAGAGCTCATTGGGAATCATTGCAGCCAGTCACCCTTGTTCAACTGCCTGGCAATTCCTTGATGTGTTAAGTAAATTAATATGAAACAAATATAAAGGTATGTTATAAGGCACTCGTAGGAAATAAAGAAGTAGAACACTAGACAACAGAAAAACAACAGACATGAGTGGCTTACCCAGGATCTGTTGTTTTTCTGTTGTCTAGTGTTCTACTTCTTTATTTCCTACGAGTGCCTTATAACATACCTTTATATTTGTTTCATATTAATTTACTGTTTACAGGCCTCGTGGTTTCCCTTCCTTGATGTGTTAAACCACGGCAGGAGAGTGTGGAATTTCTTACTGAAGCAGATAAGTGGCCTTATCTTGCCACTGCTCAGCGCGTTCATTAAATAAAAGTCAGCACTAATAATAGACTATGACAATATTAAATAACAGGACGGTGAAGGATGAGTTAAAGACCTTATAAATCCATCCTATCTACCCAGTCAACAACAGTGACATTGTAGTGAAATATAAACATTATTCTTCAATATAGAAGATAACAGAGACTTTAGTAATAGATTATGTTTTGTTAATTGAAATATATATATTATTGATTTTATATAATGTAAATATCTTTTGAGTTATCATAACCAAAAAGAGAACCGGTGTATGATTATTAAATTGTAAATATGTACCTTCAGACTTGTTGAGATTACTAGCATTTAGTTTTCAAGTTATGTTGGATGCATATTTAGATTGATATATTAAAATATAATTAAATACCCCTAGATAAACTTGTCAACATAACAACACATATTACCAAAGGTGAATCTACGAAAGGAGCAAATAGATCTTCAAGACATATCTTTCAAACAACCTGAGATTTGTACAGCTGATTCTAACCTTTGATGTCAATACACCCTATTTCTTTTCAGAGAAGGGGGTATTACTTGTAAGACCAGACTCTTACCTGGCACTATCCTGGTATCACCTGATACATCTTTTTGTCCAGGGTATCTTTTTTTTTTAAATAACATCACAAACCTTTCGTGACAGGTGAGCAGTTTCCTGTCTCACTAACTTTGCCCTCATGAGCAGATTTAGGTACCACTTTACAACTGGGTTTGCTGGAGCGTGACATTACCAAGATTCGATCCCGGAACTCGGAAACTCATGCGGCACAGTACTAGATCCAGTTATTTATGAGGTGGGGGTGACCAGTATCCTTCCTTGCTAACTTTACCTTCCCTAACTCATAAGGAAAGACAAGCCATAAAAATGTTTGGATTACATCGATTACATTTCACAACAAATATGTTAGAAAAGTAAAATCACCCACTTATGTAGGCCTGCGCACTTCCGTGTTGCAGTATTCTACAAATAGAACTAACTATCACAATAACTGGGGTTGACCAGGAAGATTTAAGAAACCACAGGTCAACAGGGTCGCCCGACTGGCAAAGCGGTTAGAGACTTTCATCTCGCGGCACAGTTACTGGGTTCCGGGGTCGAAGCCTTATTGAATCATGCTCCAGCCTAACACTGCTGTTAATTGGTAGAAGGGTCTGCTTCATAAAGTAAGGGTAGGCAAAGGCAGCGAGGATGAAAAAAAGCTGGACCTAGTATGGTGAAGTCTTTAACACTTCACTCCCCACACCGGCATTTTCTGCTACAGGACAACCTTCACAAATCATAAATTACGTTCTAACACCGACATCAGCGAGCAGATACAGCGAGACAGCTGTGAATATATTTATAATAACAGCCACGAAGGACCAAAAAAAACCCACTCCGGCAGGAGCATGTGAATGGTTGGTAAGGGGCCAGCTACAGAGGTGTATCCATGCTACGTTAGGAGAGCTAATGAAAATAATGATGATGTGACTAATCGCTTGCCTCTGGCGGCAAAGATACCCGGATCGAGACCTGGTAGCATCAGTCTCCAGTCTACCCTGGGTACCTAACTCTGCTCTTGAGTTACGGCAGGCAAAAGCAGCAAGAAATGGAACTAGTTACCCTCACCTCATAAAGCTAAACCTAGTATAGTGAAGTTTCTAACACCTTACTCCTCTACGACAATATCTGCTATGTGGCTACCTTTACCGTTTACCTTTTCAGCACAAACATACACACAATATTACAACAACAAAATAGCAGGATTTAAATGTAAATATTGGTAGAAACTATGTGGCTGATTATTTGAGGTGGAAGGAAACAATCAGATAGACTACACACATGCCTTCAGGTATTGACAAACTCAGTGTAAGCTTACAGGTGTTCGTAAACTCGCCCAGTGTCGTTCACGTAAGTCTCTGAAGAGACAAAGAAAGAATAATACTACCGTACACCCAGGCATGTCGTACCAGGCGACTAAGATGAGAGCGTGCATTGTGTTGGCAACCTCCCCAGGTAAAACAAATAGCCACAGAAACCATCATGGCAAGAGCACGTGACTGCTTGTAGCAGGCTTCCTGCATGGCGACCAGCTGCCCTGCTGGTTCTATGCTCGGTGAGGGGCGTCAAGAAAAATGATGATGTAGGTCTCCGTAAACTCGGAGACAAGACAGGGGCGCAATGAGAGAGAGAGGGGAGGGAGAGAGAGAAGACAAACAGAGAGAGAGAGAAGACAGAAACAGAGAGAGATAAGAGAGAGAGAAACAGAGAGAGAAGACAGACAGAGAAACAGAGAGAGAAGACAGACAGAACAGAGAGAGATAAGAGAGACAGAAACAGAGAGAGAGAGAGAGAGAAGAGAGAGACAGAAACACAGAGAGAGAAGAGAGACAGAAACAGAGAGAGAAGAGAGACAGAAACAGAGAGAGATAAGAGAGAGAGAGAGAGAAACAGAGATAAGAGAGACAGAAACAAAGAGAGATAAGAGAGACAGAAACAGAGAGAGATAAGAGAGAGAAACAAAGAGAGAGAAGAGAAACAGAAAGAGAAGAGAGACATAAACAGAGAAACAGAAGAGAGACAGAAACAGAGAGATAAGAGAGACAGAAACAGAGAGAGATAAGAGAGAGAGAAACAAAGAGAGAAGAGAAACAGAAAGAGAAGAGAGACAGAAACAGAGAGACAGAAGAGAGACAGAAACAGAGAGAGAAGACAGACAGAAACAGAGAGAGAAGAGAGACAGAAACAGAGAGAGATAAGAGGGACAGAAACACAGAGAGAAGAGAGACAGAAACACAGAGAGAGAAGAGAGACAGAAACAGAGAGAGAGATAAGAGAGACAGAAACACAGAGAGAGATAAGAGAGACAGAAACACAGAGAGAGAAGAGAGACAGAAACAGAGAGAGAAGAGAGACAGAAACAGAGAGAGAAGAGAGACAGAAACAGAGAGAGAAGAGAGACAGAAACAGAGAGATAAGAGAGACAGAAACACAGAGAGAAGAGAGACAGAAACACAGAGAGAGAAGAGAGACAGAAACAGAGAGAGAAGAGAGACAGAAACACAGAGAGAGAAGAGAGACAGAAACAGAGAGAGAAGAGAGACAGAAACAGAGAGATAAGAGAGACAGAAACACAGAGAGAGAAGAGAGACAGAAACACAGAGAGAGAAGAGAGACAGAAACAGAGATAAGAGAGACAGAAACAGAGAGAGAAGAGAGACAGAAACAGAGAGAGAGAGAAGAGAGACAGAAACAGAGAGAGATAAGAGAGACAGAAACACAGAGAGAGAAGAGAGATAGAAACAGAGGGAGAAGAGAGACAGAAACAGAGAGAGATAAGAGAGATAGAAACAGAAAGAGATAAGAAAGACAGAAACACAGAGAGAAGAGAGACAGAAACAGAGATAAGAGAGACAGAAACACAGAGAGAGAAGAGAGACAGAAACACAGAGAGAGAAGAGAGACAGAAACAGAGAGAGAAGAGAGACAGAAACAGAGAGAGAAGAGAGACAGAAACAGAGAGAGAAGAGAGACAGAAACAGAGAGAGATAAGAGAGACAGAAACACAGAGAGAGAAGAGAGACAGAAACAGAGAGAGATAAGAGAGACAGAAACAGAGAGAGATAAGAGAGACAGAAACAGAGAGAGATAAGAGAGACAGAAACAGAGAGAGATAAGAGAGAGAAACAGAGAGAGATAAGAGAGACAGAAACAGAGAGAGAAAAGAGAGACATAAACAGAGAGAGAAGAGAGACAGAAACAGAGAGATAAGAGAGAAACAGAGAGAGATAAGAGAGAGAGATAAGAGAGAAACAGAGAGAGATAAGAGAGACAGAAACACAGAGAGAGAAGAGAGACAGAAACAGAAAAAGATAAGAGAGAAACAGAGAGAGAGACAGAATTAGAGAGAGATGAGTGAGAGAAGAGAGACAGAGAAACAGAGCGAGAAACAGAGAGATAGAGAAGAGTGACAGAGAAACAGAGAGAGAGAAAGACATAAACAGAGAGAGAAGACAGACAGAGAAACAGAGAGAGAGAAGACAGACAGAGAGAAAGAGAGACATAGAAACAGAGATAGAGAAGAGAGAGAGAGAAGAGAGAGAAACAGTAAGAGAGAAGAGACAGAAAAAGAAAGAAGCAGAGAGAGAAGAGAGAATAACAGAGAGAGAGCGCAGACTGACAGAGAAGATCTACTGAATCGTCTTTGACATGATGTGGTTAACAGCCACATGCACAACTTCATATTAGTGCCGTCTACGACATGCTTGAGGAAGCAGTAGTATTATTCTTTCTAACTCTTCAGAGCGCCCCCCCCCCCCCTTTTGTCCCAGGAAATACACGAAGCCTATTGTGAGATGTGTAACCAGCTGTAAATGGATTCCTGACCAGAGTCAGGGAAAGAAAAGGCAGCGAGGAATGGAACTTGTCACCCCACCCCTCGATGCTGGACCTAGTATAATGAAGTCTCTAACACTGCAATCGCCTACCGCAGTATCTGCTATGGGACTACCTTTATTGTGAAATGGCTGAGAGATAAATGTAACTTCTTGTTTAAATATCGTCTTAAAACTCAGCTTTGCCTAACTCTCAACTATCTTCTACTTTCTTGTGCAGTGTATAAAACACCACACTGAAACAGATTTCACAGAAGCTCACGAAGCAGGGAAATACACAGGAAATTAACAGCCAGTGAAAGCAGCAAAGTCAGGACAACAAAGATGTACATCGTTATTACCTAATCCAAAACATACGCTATGATTGAACAAATTAATGAAGAAAAACATCATATTCAACCTCAGATGGGTTACACTCAATAGGGAAAAGACGAAGGCAGAATTTTATTTCTAGCTAGCCAGTTCCTCACATATACTTGTACACAGAAAGTATAACAACAAATAAATGATCTTAATGTGATGGCTGTTGCTTCATTAGTGCCAGTAGTGATTGAAATTTGAGGGAGAATCTTGAGTGCGTGCTGCATATCACGTCTCACATCTCACCGATTATGTCTTCACACTGATCAATGTTCAAAAATCCAGATTCGTAAAGACTGGTTGTAGTAACTGAGATCTAGATTAAAACATAAGCTATAATTTCTAAAGCTTAAGAATTTTATCCAGTGAGAAAGCTATAGCGATATATTTTCTGGAGTCATCCCACGTGACGTCACCCCAAAATCTAAACATAACTGGGAGCCTTTTTGTCTACACGTTACGTGTAAGATAGTGTCACGTGACCGATAATCTATTTTACCATCTTGTCCATAATTTGATTACTTTTTAAATGTCCTGGTTTTCCTCGTCATTTTGTATTTTCTTTTTCTTTCATTTTCTACCTTCGTGGCCAAACTTTTTCACCTTCTCAAACCCCACCCGAGGTTTGGTTACGTTCCGGCCTGTAGCGGTCAGCGAACGATAATATTATCTAAGCCGCACCTGGTCTGACCAGGGGAATATCTCTTACGTTTAAAGCCTTTGATCACGAGCGAAAGGGTCCCTGTGTTTGGCTTCCAGAACGCTGCTTCGGATCATAATATTATGCATCCTGGAAACAGGGGGGAGACAAACCCGCGGTCAGTCTTTGGGTTTTTGCCCCTAGACAAGATAGAGCATAATGTTATGCATTTCTCTACCTGGGGAACTTTCGCACGATTTCTTTTGTCTTACTCTAGATTACGTCTTTCGCCGAACTTCTGTAGAAATATGCAGGCCAGGTGTCCGGGGGGAGCGTCCCTTGTGATCTATAAGAGTAGACTGGTTTTAATAGACAAAGACATTCGTAAATTTTCCTGGCCCGTAGATGACCATCATGAGATAAGGCAAACTTTAACACAGTACTAGAATGTGTTTGCCTATGTTCTAGTCATTTTCGGGGTGAGTTGACATATCTTATAATTATAATATATTAGATTCATGTTAGCTTTTATATATCTGTTAGGAAAGTGAATTTATTTCTGAGGACTTCTCCTAGTAATTTATTCAGTGATAAGGTAGCGCTGTCTACGGCCTATTAAGTGGTGCTTAAACTGTTACGGTTTATCATGGGTTAAATGTTAAACTTACAATAACAGATATTAGGCGTAGAATCAGTCTACGAATGCTTACCATTGGTTAAGAGTCAGCAAAATTAACTGTCATTTCTGTAAGAAAATGTCAGGTGTGGATTGTTCACTTTAAAACTGAATAGTGAGATGCAGGTAATAACTCTGGATTATAGGAGATAGTCACTTATTCCTTTTTGATAGATATTTCTAGTGGCAAGGGAGAATCATTTTATGCTTACTTGTGTGGCTAGACACTAGTCTATAACTTTCACAGAAAGCAGTCACCAGGCATAGATATAATTATATCTTATGATTTAGCCACAACTGTATTATTATAGCAAGAACATTGCCTTGTCTATGTTCTCATTTTATGGAATGCTAATATATTTCCCCAAGGGGACATACGATTTATTTGTGTAATGTCAAATGCTGTAATCTGTTTATGTAAATTCATTTAATGTTGTAAGATGAATAAGCATATTCTTTTAACTGTAACTACAGGTTAGGTTTCCTGTATGTTGAGATTGTGAGAAGAGGAGGAGATTTTGCTGTCAGAACATTTAATGACAGTTACATGGGTGTATGTTAAATCATGTTTTATTTGTTAAATGCCGTGAATGTCCACCAGTTGATAAATGTAGATGTTGGGACTGGTGTAGTAAAGTGTAACGATTGTCAACTCATTAAACCCAGCACAGTTTTGGTCATACAGGTCATCTTGTCCTGGAACGTGATGAGGCTCTGACAAGAATGTGAGTGTAGACAATGAGTGTGTATATGAATGTCAGAACGCGAATGGTAGAATGATTCGATAGAGTTGACAGGTTGGTAGTACATCACTCATACTCACACTGTTCGAATTCAAGAAGTACTGGAACTACGGTGGTCTTTTTATAACATTTAATGAGACGCACACTTGGACAGTACGTGTATGGTTACAGGAACAAATGTCGACATAGACAGCATAATGTTGGTCACAGGAATATCATCTTAAGTTAGCATTCATGCTTGGCAAATATCATCATGGAGCATTCGTAAATAAGCATTCAGAGTTCCATCATGTAAATCATCTGGCTTTACTGACTGGGCACGTCAGTCCATAACCAATATATAGGAAGGCTCCTAGACTTAACCTCGTCTAGCGAATATCCCTTCACGTAAAGTTCAATATATATATTTTTCATAAAGATATAGGAATCCCAGACATGGGTTCTCACATGTAGCAGTGATCTCTTGGTTCATCGAGCGATAGTACAGGCATCCCTTTTTCTCACTCGATAAATACAAAGTATATGGATTTCAACATGGCTGTGCTTCTCTCGTGAGCTTCACTCACTATTGGATACAGACCAAAATTGGTCATTCGTTAAATGTCCTCATTTCTTCATAGCTTCTATCATAGAGGTAATTGAATAATATCATATAATCTAGTGCTGATACATAGGAATGTCATCTTCCTTTGAATAAATATTCTTTTCAAAAGTACCACTGTGCATCTGCTTATCGACAACGATGGCGAAGCCCAAGTTCATAATAAATTGTGGTTTTACCTTTCTATGCGAAATATAACTTTGCCATTCCTTGGCAAAAGAGAATAAACACTGGGGTAAAGTACATACAACATGTCTAAATGACTATCACTTTTCCCATCTACTTATAGATCACTTTTTCGGCGATAAGCCGGCTACAACAAAATTCGACATCCCGACAGGATGACAGCCATGAATCACACCCCCTGCTAGCGATACTTCCGCTGCATAGCCTTTGACCTTTTCTAGCGACAACCAACATAGTTCGACTTAGAAATGTAAAGATATACATATATAAGACAGACTCGTCCTACTCATACAAACACTACGTATAAATTCAGGCCATAGATATACTGAAGCAAGAACAATCTATTCCTACCCAGGCAAAGAATAAATCGCAGTAGGCCTAGAGCTTCGTCCGCGGAGTCCGATCGAAGATGACGGAACTCCTTTCAAGGGAAGTAACTCAAAAATGACTTCTCCTTAAGCACTTAAAAAGGAAATACTTTGTTTACAAAATATTTGCGAACATAATAAGTATATAAATGTATTATATTGCAAGATAGTAAAGATTGCACTTTACAGTCTTACCACACCTCCCGGAAAAAAACAAAAAATAAAAATTTTTTTTTTTTTTTTTAAATACATCTAGGAGCAACGTAGAATAGGCTCACAACGCAAGAATACTGCGCAGATGAAAATATCAGGAATAACTATAATTCCTAATATGACCGGTGAGAATATATCTCAAAATCTGAGAGAAATTGTTTCTCTACGAATAAATGTTTCCAGGAAGGTGTGATCTACGTATAATACAATTCTGGTAATTATACAATGCATACCAAAAATTCACACTATAATCTTAAATTTATGATTTATGAAGAAACAATCATCAAAGAACAGCGGTGAATAAACATCAATAAACCGCTAAGTAGCGATACCATCATTCTATTATTAAATTACAAATGTGTATCTTAGTAAAGAAACAAAAAATAACTGTTGTAAAGTTATACATATTAAAAAGATCCAATATTTAACAGTTAAGTGGCATCATGTGGGCATCTGGACAGAATGTCCGCCATCACATTTTCTGAACCACGGATAGCTCGTACAGAGAAATGAAAAGGTTGAAGAGCGATTGCGTATCGAGTTGATCTCGAGCTCTTCAAGTTCTTACTTTGGATAGCCGTAAGAGCTTTTTGGTCAGTTTCCACTACGAAATGCGCGCCCAGAAGGAATCTTTGGAGTTTGAGAATTGACCAAACCATTGCCAATAATTCACGGTCTAAAACCGAGTAATTCCTTTCTGCAGCATTAAGTTTTCTGGATATATACATTACAGGATGCAGAGTTCCAGAGTACTCTTGCATTAGTGCCGCTCCAATCCCAGTGGATGAAGCGTCACTACGAAGAACAAATGTCTTATCTGTTGTGGGTAACACTAAAATAGGTGGTGATGAAAACATAGTTTTGATCTTCTCTAGTGAAGATTGGCATTCATGAGACCAGTGAACCATGTTAGGCGACCCTTTCTTTAATAGTGTAGAGAGAGGTGCCATGATAGAGGACAGATTCGGAATGAAACGTCCATAAAATTGTATGAGACCTAAAAGACTTCGCACTTGCTTTTTAGTCCTAGGGATAGAGATGTTAAGTATCTTAGTGATATTATGGTCTTCTGTCTTCAAGAAACCGTGACCTACTCGATGGCCTAAGAAAGCAATTTCGCTAAAGCCAATACAAGCTTTGGATGGTTTTGCTGTCAGGTTATACTCACGCAGAGTTGATAATAATTCAACTAACCCTGAATAGTGATCTTCCCAAGTATCGCTGAAAAGACAGATGTCGTCTAGATAAGCAATGACATCTGACCGATACGATAGGATTCGACGCATCATGCGTACAAATGTAGCTGGTGCGTTCATAAGGCCGAAAGGCATAAAATTCCATTGGAAAAGGCCTCTGGGAGTAGAGAAAGCGGTAAGAGGTTTGGCGCGTTCGGATAATGGAACTTGCCAATATCCTTTAGACAAATCAAGTTTAGTGAAAAAATGCGATTTAGAAAGACGAGTAAGTAGCTCTTCTAGTAAAGGCATAGGTTCAGCATCGAACTTCGTAACTTGATTCAATTTGCGATAGTCAACGCAAAGACGTATGTTATTGTCTTTTTTTCGAACAATAACCATCGGCGAAGAATATGCAGAAGTGGATGGTTCGATTATTTGTAAATCTATCATTTCATCCAACTCCTTTTCAACCTGTGTTTGGAAATGTATAGGGATAGGATAAGGTCTAACCCTAATTGGAGTATGTTCAGTTAGAACAATGTCATGCTCAATGACATGAGTTTGCCCAGGGATGTCAGTGAGGACATCCTGAAATGTTTGTAACATAGACGAAACTTGTCGCCGTTCTCCTAGAGACAAATCAGGAGAAACAGTAACGTCTTTCCATGATTCACTAGAATGAAGTGGGATCATTGGAAGCGGAAGATTAACATCCGAAAAACTTGTTTCCTCATCCTGTATTACAGACAGTGATGAGTAATGACCATGTTTGACATGAGAATCGTCCGTTGCCTGGAAAATAGGCTGTAGATAGTCAGGACGTTCATGGAACTCCGTAAGCATATTGATGTGGAAGGTTTTATGCTTCCCGTTAATATCGACGATGTAGTCAACATCTGAAATTTTCGATATTATATCGTACGGACCTTTCCAACTAATAAGGAGTCTGTTTTCACGACAAGGTAGCAAAACAAATGCTTTGTCACCAGGACAAAGTTGTCGTAAAGTTCTCTTCTTATTAGCAAATTGTCTTGCCTTCTGCTTAGCAAATTCAGAAGAGGACGTTGCCAATTTGCATGCTTCGATAATCTTTTGTCTCAGCGCGATGACATACTCGTAAGAAGATTTTGTGTCATCGTCAATATTGTCAGCTGTTATAAGATCATGCAGCAAAGACATTGGGCCGCGCGGTCGCGCGCCAAAGACAAGTTCAAAGGGAGAAAACCCTGTATGTTCATTGGGGACCTCTCTGTACGCGAAGAGGGCCGCGGGTAAAACCCTATCCCAATCTTGAGGATGATCCTCAGTTATCTTCCCTAATAAGTTCTTAAGTGTTCTATTTAGTCGCTCGACCATCCCATTGGACATAGGATGATAGATGCTACTCAAAGATCTCTCTATCTGTAGAGTAGACATTACTTGAGACATGGTATCCGATATCAGTTGGGTGCCATGATCTGATAATATTTCTCCGGGGAATCCCAGACGAGAAAATATAAGCCAAAGAGCATCTGCAATGTCAGCGGTAGTAATGCTCTTTAGAGGGATAGCCTCTGGCCAACGTGTGCACATGTCTACACACGTTAAGATAAACTGATGTCCTCTAGCAGATTTGATCTTGAATGGACCAATGATGTCTATCGCCATTTTCTGGAATGGACGAATAGGAATATCTGCAGCCTGAATAGGCGCAGCATGACGAGGACCTTTGGATTTGACTTCTTGACATACTTTACAGGATCGACAATAGATCCGTATGTCCTTGTTCACAAAAGGCCAAAAGAAAGCCGCAAGAACTCTTGACTTTGTACGGGAAAAAACCCATGTGACCAGCACACTGAGAGTCGTGTGCGTGTTGTAAGATCTTAACTCTCAAATTCTTGGGTACAAGAATCTGAGAATGACTTGACTTAGTGGAGTCTTGCACCATACGTACAAGTACGCCATTCTTCATTGTAATCCAAGATTTACAATTTGAATCTTTATTCGGATCACCTTTCGTTACAAGAGTGAAGAATTTCTTAAGAGTCGGATCTTCTTCTTGTTGTTTTATAAACGAGTCACGAGAAATTACCAAGGGATCATCTTGGTTATGCACTTCATTATCTTCAACAGATGAAGTTTCAGGCATATTGAGAGCTTGAGCTCTAGTGACTACCGCATTAGCAGATTGCATATTTTGATTTTCCCAAACGGAAATTTGCTCCGGAGTGCATTCTTTGACTCCGTGAATGCGACCGATGATAAGATCAGCGATCGGATTCGGCAAAAGACATGCGTGTACATCTCCTGTGAAGAAAGGAGTAGCAATCCTAATGATAGCGGTAGAGTATTTCTCTATGGTGCCGCCAAATGTTACGCATTTGACTACTTTGCCTGTAGAATGAGAAGGATCTATGAGTGACTGCCTAACCCCAATAGTTGTGCATCCAGAATCAAAAAGTACTGAGACTGGATTGTCATTTACTAAACCTTTGTGTAAGACAAGAGAACCTCTCCCATCATGCGCGATTGACGCAGGAAGAGCGGGAAGAGGATGGCCACAGCTTAAAGTAGACACTGTGGTTGGCTCAAATAATGTTTTGCATTGGGGGCACTGAGATGCTCTCCCAAAATCAAAAGCGGCACATGCCATATTATTAGAGTCATCATTATCTTTATTTTGTTTATAGGCTTCGTGGGACTCTTGCTGTGCAGAGTTCGCCTGGTAATGAGCTTTATGTTTTTTGAATTGTGCTCTACCTCTGTTATTATTGCCTCTGTACTTATCATTGTTTCCACCATTATAACCCCTACTCGGGTTTGAATCATAGCTCCTTTGGTTACTATCATCATATTCATTATAATGAGTATCTCTGTAATTATGATCTTGTTGTCTCCATGAAGGAAAACTTGGATAGTTTCTAGAATGACTTCCTTTGCGAAAGTTCCTGTAATTATGACCACCCCTGAATCGAGGGCTGTCAGCTCTTCTCCAGGTATTCGAAGAAGAACCCTGAAATGATTGGTTACCTTGGTTCTGATAACTGTAATAGTTACCTTTTTTATTAAACCTATTTTGAGGTCCTTGGAATTTGTGAGAGTGATTAGGGTTGTATGGTGTTGCAGAAGCAACTGGCATACCTTCTTTAACCTTACTGTTGCTAATAGCTACGTCCGGATGTGCAGTGACGTATTGGGTACAATACTGTTCCATTTCTTTTAGAGACTTAGGTTTACGCTCATGTAAGAATTCGAGGAAAGGTTTTTTTATACTTGACATAATCTTGTCTCTGAGTATCAAGTCCATAAGGGCTTCATAAGTCTTTTCTGTTTTGGATAGCTCAATCCAACGATCAAATGTAAGACGTGTCTGTCATGGAATATTCTAATCCACATATATAAATTATCAATTAAATATGAAGCCTAACAAATAAAATTAATAAAGAGAAGAGCAATGGTAAAATGACAGTGCTGTCACAAGGAATGTACTCGAAATCCCCCTTGTTTTCTGCTTCGTCTGCAAATTGTAACGCTTTCACGTTGATATAAAAGCTTACTGTATTATTACCCGCCTTCTTCAATGAAACGTGTGCTGCATTTCTAAGAAAAACATTGAGACGTACTGCGTAATGACCTAAATTAATCCTAACATTAATTATATTACGTTACCAAAACGAACGAACAGATGGACAAAAGGATAGCGAGAGGGGAGGGCTGAAAATCAGGAACGCATGCAACACGCGACGCGCGATATACAAATGCTGCCATCACGCGTGTAAGTCTACATGCACTAATTTTTTTTCAGACGGACAGTGATAAAATACACTACCCTTTCCCAGAGTTAGGTTTATAAATCATAACAGACTCTTATTAGAAAGGATAACAATAGATGGGTTTACGTTTGAACACATAACAGTACCCAGACAGCACATCTTCCAAACAGGAGGTAGAAGAAATTGCATATTTTGAACGCAGCCACGTAGCTCCTTTAAATTAGTATTTTTGGGTTCCTTAGGGCTTGCTGACAAATAATATGTAAAACGTTACGCAAATAGTCCAGGAATTAATAAATTATACCCAAAATAAAATATTGGGGGTGCCTGACAGCATAAAATCATTTCTGCTCATAAGATTTTTTTTTTATAACGTGTTTGAAAAAAACCTTACGTTACATAAATAGCCTACCATGTAAACTCCAAATTGATTGGAGCGCAACAAATGAAAGCCTAACCACGATTGGTCGGGCTATAAATACTATCTTGGTTGTTAGGGGAGACGGGAAAAGATAACATTTTTTCAAACACTTGTCGAAACGTGGCTCATTGGCCAGTCTCGCTGATATACACACTTGGGAGCGTTAGTTCGAGACCACTTGTTCAAAATAGCTTGATAAAGCATCAGTGCGTTGAAGCCAGCATATATTTGGCTCAATAAAAGCCTGGAACATAGGCAGATGGAAGTTTGTGCCAGTTTGTGCCAGAATTCATTGCTAATCAACGTATCTGTGTTATTCGTATGAATTGTGGGACAGTGGTCTTGATGTACTGAGCAGTACCTGGGCAGAGATTTGCTGAATCCAGAGTCGGACAGCATACTCCTTGGTCTTTTTAGCTATCAGTGAGGTGTCTCCTGAGCCCAGAGGAGAATTCGAACAGAGGAGTCCTCTCCTGCCGCCATCACTCAAGATAAGCAGAGTTGGCCAGCTGAGCTCAACATTATGTCCCCTCATCTTGAAATAACTTTATAAAATCAACATTAAGAGGGGAATTTACTTGTCTTAAAATCAGGAACTGTGAACATCTCCAATAATAGTCCCTAAAGACAAACTATTGAAGTCATGATGACAAAATACCAACAGAGCTTGAACAAAACAAAACCAGTATTACCTCATTTTACTACTACACAACTGACACACATAGAACATTTGTAATAATATATGTCACTACAATATTCATATTAAATACATTCTGTACATAACTTGTAATTTAAATTGATTGTGATTCCTGGTTCCCTTGTAGTTGAATCAGGACACATATTCATTCATGCCAGTAATGAATACATATTGTTATTTGAAAGTTTATTAGTGACTCTTTTAAGATATCTTTGTAGAGTGTTATATGTATGTGAGTGTCACCGTGTTGTCAAGAGTAGTGGATTAAATTAAATTGTTTATCTGTCTGTTGTTGTGACTTACACTTCACCATACTCATACCCTAGACACATAACGTAGCATCACACTATTCCAGAATAATTCTGACTGAGATATATAGATATGTGGTAGCAAGTAAGGTTATATATATAATATACTACTCTTATTAGATATATATATACCTTCACAGCTGATCTCAGTCAGTACACTAAGTCCCTTATAAATATTTATAACATCCCACTTCACCACATATATTGGGGTCTCGCTCTTGGGATTTTGAATCTTTCCCTATTAAAAATATTGGGGGTAATTCACTTCAGGGAATATAAGAATTAAAAGGTATCCTTGGGTGGAATTAAATAAAGTTGAGCTCACGGTGCCTGTGTTGTCCATTAGAGATTGAATAGTTGGTTAGACATTGTATTAAGTTACCTGATAGACAATGGCGGACCTGGCCAAATTTCGATCTGCTGCGGTTCAGACTGCAAAAGAGTTAGGATTAGATGGGCAAGTTATGGTTGCCTATGTTACTACGGAATGCGACAAATTTATTGAACGCGAAGAAAGAAGGTTTGAAGCCGAAAGAAAGTTAGAGGCTGACAGGGAAATTAAGAAGTTACAATTTGAAGCTGAGGCTGAGACTAAGAGGTTGCAGATTGAGGCTGAGGCTAAGAAATTGGAGGCAGAAGAAAGAAGACAGGCTGCAGAGAGGGAAGCAGAAAAGGAGGAGAAGAGATTACAAAGGGAACATGAGTTACGACTAAGGGAGTTTGAGTTTCAAGGCCATGCTCCTGAAAATGGTGCCAGTCCCTTTGCCTCTGATGCTACGGTTACTCAAGGAGCCTCAATCTCAGCTATGAACTTTCATTTAGATCATTTTGTTGAGAAAGACGATGATATTGAGAGCTATATAAATAGGTACGAACTATTAGCTACCACGTATGGGTTAGAGAGAGAAAGGTGGAGCTTAAAGTTATCTCAGGGACTTCGTGGGGCAGCTTATGAAGTTTTTGCAAAAATGAGCAGAGGTGATCAGGAAAATTATGACATGCTAAAGCAGGCTCTTTTGTTAAGGTATGAAAAGAATGCAGAATTCTATAGAAAAAAATTTAGGAATGCTAAACTACTGTCAGGTGAAACCTATCACCAGTTCTCTGCACGCATAGAGACATACTTGGAGAAATGGACTTCTCTGGGGAAAACCCAAGATCTTAAGGAAATGGTCCTTATAGAGCAACTAAGAGAGTCCATGGCTCCAGACCTGAGAAAGTTTCTCATGGAACAAGGTGCAGAGAGGCTGGGTGAGTTGCTAAATGTTGCTGAAAGGTATCAAGCAGCTCAAGCAGAGGTAACAGGTAATAAAAAGAAACAGGTGGATAACTTTAGGGCACCACAGAACTTTAATAAATTTGATCCTAGGGATCAAAATAAAGGTAAGCACCAATTTGATAGGCCACGGTATGACAATAAAAATAAATTCCCACAATTCGATGAAAGGAAATATGATGAAAGAAAATCTTTCAACCAAGGAAAAAGGTGGTGTAAAAATTGTAAGATGAACAATCATGACACTGACCATTGTAGAAGGAAACCTCCTCATTTTGCTGCTATGACATCGGGGAAAAAGGAAAAGAAGGGCAAACCTGAAGAATTACAGGAACCATACCACCCCCCAGTGTGTGAAGATGTCATTTGTAATGGTGTCACTATAAGATGTTTATATGATACCGGTTTAGATTACGATTCCGTTGTGAGTTCTCACCTGGTGCAGGCCGATCAATACACCACAGAAACAGTGGAGATTCAAACTGCAACCAAGGATGTAGCTACCATGACACTTCCCGTCGCCCGAATAAAAGTGAAAACGCGATATGTGGAAGGAATCATAAAAGCAGCAGTGATAAATGAGCCAATCTACCCTCTAATATTGGGGTGTAGATATGTCTTCTTGGGGAATCCCAAGAGACCTGTGATATTGGCAACAGTGCAGACCAGATCACAGACAAAGAAGGAGGAGGATAATCCAATAAATACTCACCCAGATGAGATGAGGAAGGCACAGGCTGAGGACAAAACACTCAAGCCATGTTTCAAGAAGTTGCCCAAATCTCATACACCTCCAGGCAAGGGAGAGTTTTATATGAAGAACAAATTGATATATAGGAAGGCTGGATCTGAATCCAATGGTCACGGACAGCTGGTCCTTCCCACTTCATATAGGACTAAAGTGTTGGAACTAGGGCATGCGATTCCCTTCAGTGGTCATATGGGAATCAGCGCAACAGGACAGCGAATAGCTTGTCACTATTTCTGGCCAGGAATAACTGAAGATATCAAACGATATGTAAAATCCTGTCCAGAGTGCCAACGAGTAGCACCTAAACATTGGACTGCACCAGCAACTCTGGGGGAAATGCCCATAGTGGGAACACCCTTTGAGAGAGTTGCCGTGGATCTTGTGGGACCTCTCACCCGAACCAAGAGAAGGAACAGCTACATTCTGACTCTGGTGGACACTTGTTCTATGTGGGGAGAGGCAGTAGCCCTGTCATCGATTGATTCAAAACATGTGGCAGAGGCATTGCTCACAATTTTCACAAGGTTAGGCTTTCCCAATCAAATCTTGACTGATAATGGCTCTCAGTTCAAGGGGGAAACTAACTGAAGAAGTTTTCAGGATCTTCCAGGCCAAACACTTCCATTGTAGTGTGTATCATCCCCAAGGGAACGGCCAAGTGGAAAGATTTAACGGCACATTGATGTCGATCCTGAGAAAGTTGGCACACGAAAAACCAGATACATGGGACCAGTACCTGCACGCCGCCCTCTTTGCTTATCGGGAGGTACCCCATAGTTCAACCGGTATGGCCCCGGCAACATTATTGTTTGGAAGGCCAATAAAAGGTCCACTTGAAGCTTTGTTAAGAACGTGGACTGATGAAAAGGCAGAGGAAAACATTACATCTTCATACCAATATGTGAATGAGCTGACCACTCGGTTGAAAACTGGCTGGAAACTTGCCAATGAAAATTTGAAACAAGCCAGGAAGAAACATGCTGCCTATTATAACAGGAAGGCGAAAGACAGAAATTTGGCTGTGGGAGAGAAAGTACTGCTTCTTTTGCCTGGGAGTCAGAATAAGTTACAAATTGGATGGCAGGGTCCATATACAGTTCTAGAGAAGGTGTCTAGAACAAATTATAAGATAGATAAGAAGGGGAAAGAAAAAATCTATCATGTGAATCTCCTGAAGAAATATTTGGAAAGAGAACATCAGGAAGAGACACACTTGTTGACCTTGTCCATCGCCATGGAGATGAAAAAGGAACCACTTTCATCATTTGAATATCCATTACACCCCTGTGAGACAGCAGCACAGGTGAAAATCAGTACACATTTAACGAAAACTCAGAAAGAGAGAGTGCAACAGGTTCTGAATAATCATGCAGAGGTGTTAACAGACCGACCAGGGCATACAAACCTATTGGAATATGATATGAAACTCATAGACTCCACACCTGTCTGTATGAAACCATATTCGATTCCGTTTGCTAAGGAAAAAGCTTTGAAGGAAGAGATAGACTATCTGTTGAAGGAAGGAATTATTTCGCACAGTGAGTCTTCGTATAGTTCTGGTGTTGTACTCTTAAGGAAGCCCTCTGGAGAACATAGACTCTGTATAGATTACCGGAGACTGAATGCTATTACAGAAGGACAGGTGGATCCATTGCCGGATACAAATCAGCTGTTTGCCAGACTAAATAAAGCTAAATATTTCTCAAAAGTGGATCTGAGTAAAGGATACTATCAGATTCCAGTAAAGCCTGAGGTTAGACCATACCTAGCTTTTAGTACCTCAGAAGGACACTATGAGTTTAATAGATTGCCATTTGGATTGAAGAATGCGCCTAGTGTCTTCTCTAGAATGATGAGAAAATTATTGGATCCTCTGAATAATCCCTGTATAACAAATTTTATGGATGATATCCTTATAGCAACAGAAACATTTGAGGAACACATTGACTCTCTGAACATGCTGTTTGATCGACTTAGGGAGGCAAATTTAACAGCCCGACCAACCAAATGTTGCGTTGGATGTAAAGAATTGGAATTTTTGGGACACACAGTTTATCAGGGAAACATGACCCCTGACCCAAAGAATTTAGAGAAACTACAGAAAGCCCCGAGACCACAAACCAAGAAGGACGTGAGATCCTTTGTCTCATTATGTGGTTTCTACCAGAAGTATATCAAAAACTTTAATTCCATATGTGCACCTTTAACGGAATTGACACGTAAAGGACTTCCAGATCGCATTACATGGACACCACAATGTGAAATGACTTACCAAGAATTGAAGGAAAAGCTCACAAGTAAACCCATTTTGAAATTACCTGACTTAAGTCAAGAATTCATAGTAAGGACGGATGCAAGTAATATTGGGTTAGGTGCAACTTTACTACAGAAATCAGATGCATTGGATGGGGAATTAAGCCCAGTGGCATATGCTAGCAGAAAGTTGAATAAAGCTGAAATCAACTACTCAACTAGCGAAAAAGAATGTCTTGCAGTAATATGGGCAATAAAGAAATTCAATATTTATCTATATGGGAAGGCATTTAAGTTGCAAACTGACCACAAACCTTTATCGTTTTTAGCACAGGCTAAGCATGAGAACTCTAGGTTACTCCGATGGTCTTTGCTTCTGGCTCCATATAATTTTAGCATTGAATATATATCTGGAAAAACCAATCTGGGAGCGGATTTTTTAAGCCGCCATCCGTGTGATGAGAATCACCGTAAACCCCAGAAATAATAATAAATTTCTCTATGTGTATATAGAATAAAGGACTGACATATAATGTCTGTTTTAAGAGGGGAGGTGTCATGGAATATTCTAATCCACATATATAAATTATCAATTAAATATGAAGCCTAACAAATAAAATTAATAAAGAGAAGAGCAATGGTAAAATGACAGTGCTGTCACAAGGAATGTACTCGAAATCCCCCTTGTTTTCTGCTTCGTCTGCAAATTGTAACGCTTTCACGTTGATATAAAAGCTTACTGTATTATTACCCGCCTTCTTCAATGAAACGTGTGCTGCATTTCTAAGAAAAACATTGAGACGTACTGCGTAATGACCTAAATTAATCCTAACATTAATTATATTACGTTACCAAAACGAACGAACAGATGGACAAAAGGATAGCGAGAGGGGAGGGCTGAAAATCAGGAACGCATGCAACACGCGACGCGCGATATACAAATGCTGCCATCACGCGTGTAAGTCTACATGCACTAATTTTTTTTCAGACGGACAGTGATAAAATACACTACCCTTTCCCAGAGTTAGGTTTATAAATCATAACAGACTCTTATTAGAAAGGATAACAATAGATGGGTTTACGTTTGAACACATAACAGTACCCAGACAGCACATCTTCCAAACAGGAGGTAGAAGAAATTGCATATTTTGAACGCAGCCACGTAGCTCCTTTAAATTAGTATTTTTGGGTTCCTTAGGGCTTGCTGACAAATAATATGTAAAACGTTACGCAAATAGTCCAGGAATTAATAAATTATACCCAAAATAAAATATTGGGGGTGCCTGACAGCATAAAATCATTTCTGCTCATAAGATTTTTTTTATAACGTGTTTGAAAAAAACCTTACGTTACATAAATAGCCTACCATGTAAACTCCAAATTGATTGGAGCGCAACAAATGAAAGCCTAACCACGATTGGTCGGGCTATAAATACTATCTTGGTTGTTAGGGGAGACGGGAAAAGATAACATTTTTTCAAACACTTGTCGAAACGTGGCTCATTGGCCAGTCTCGCTGATATACACACTTGGGAGCGTTAGTTCGAGACCACTTGTTCAAAATAGCTTGATAAAGCATCAGTGCGTTGAAGCCAGCATATATTTGGCTCAATAAAAGCCTGGAACATAGGCAGATGGAAGTTTGTGCCAGTTTGTGCCAGAATTCATTGCTAATCAACGTATCTGTGTTATTCGTATGAATTGTGGGACAGTGGTCTTGATGTACTGAGCAGTACCTGGGCAGAGATTTGCTGAATCCAGAGTCGGACAGCATACTCCTTGGTCTTTTTAGCTATCAGTGAGGTGTCTCCTGAGCCCAGAGGAGAATTCGAACAGAGGAGTCCTCTCCTGCCGCCATCACTCAAGATAAGCAGAGTTGGCCAGCTGAGCTCAACATTATGTCCCCTCATCTTGAAATAACTTTATAAAATCAACATTAAGAGGGGAATTTACTTGTCTTAAAATCAGGAACTGTGAACATCTCCAATAATAGTCCCTAAAGACAAACTATTGAAGTCATGATGACAAATACCAACAGAGCTTGAACAAAACAAAACCAGTATTACCTCATTTTACTACTACACAACTGACACACATAGAACATTTGTAATAATATATGTCACTACAATATTCATATTAAATACATTCTGTACATAACTTGTAATTTAAATTGATTGTGATTCCTGGTTCCCTTGTAGTTGAATCAGGACACATATTCATTCATGCCAGTAATGAATACATATTGTTATTTGAAAGTTTATTAGTGACTCTTTTAAGATATCTTTGTAGAGTGTTATATGTATGTGAGTGTCACCGTGTTGTCAAGAGTAGTGGATTAAATTAAATTGTTTATCTGTCTGTTGTTGTGACTTACACTTCACCATACTCATACCCTAGACACATAACGTAGCATCACACTATTCCAGAATAATTCTGACTGAGATATATAGATATGTGGTAGCAAGTAAGGTTATATATATAATATACTACTCTTATTAGATATATATATACCTTCACAGCTGATCTCAGTCAGTACACTAAGTCCCTTATAAATATTTATAACATCCCACTTCACCACAGTGTCCTTGCAATGAATTCTGAGAATTCTACACCTGCCTCAGGCACCATTGTCTTAAACAACTTCCGATAACCCTCTTCAGACAACTGATACTTCTTTAATAAGGCTGCCCTAATAACATCATAGTTATCTTTGTCAGCCTCTTCAACCAAACTTAAACTAGTCAGAGAATCACCTTTCAGATTTTCTGATAACTGGTTAGCATATTGTGATTTGTCCACATTATGGACTCGACACGAGCGTTCAAATCTATTAAGCCAGAATGTTATGTCATCACTGGAAGGGTTGAACGCTGGTACCTTGACCTTGTAAGTAAAGGGTTTACCATTACCACCAGATGCTTGATTAACATTACTTATGTTTGTTAATTTTAACTTTTCTAACTCAAATGCTAAAAGTTCTTTTTGGTGTTCATGTTCTCTTATTGCTTTTTTCTCTTGAGCTTCAGCTTCTCTTTGTAATCTTTTCTCTTCTGCAGCAGCTTCATCTTTTCTTTTCTCTTTTTCCATTTCCATCTGGAATCTTTTTTCATCAGTCTGTATCTGCAATTTCTTTTGTTCATCCTCTCTTTGTAATTTTTTTTCCTCAGCTGCTAATTTCTTTTCTTCAATCAATGCTTTTCTTTCTTCAGCAGCAGCAGCAACTTTTCTCTCTTCTGCAGCTAATGCTTTGTCATATTGAGCAACTGCCCATTGTTCTAATTGCTGACCAGTCTTATCAAGAGCTTTGCCTTGTGTGATAAAATAATCTAATGTAGACATCTTGTCTAATAAGATCAGTAATTTGCAAAAGTAAATAAATTCACTTTCTTAGTCTTAATCAAAGACCTTGTATGATAACTTTGTAACCTGTGGAAAATAGTACTTAACTATCCCAATCACTGTGGGAAACAAGCCTTACAAAGGTCTTGTATAAATCCTTATATAATAACAGCTATAAGTTGCTGGTTCACTCTATAATATAAGTGCAGTGCACCAGAAATAGTGTTTTATATCATCAACTGTGTACCTTTAGTAATAGCAATTAACTATCAGTTGATTCTTGTACATCAATTTATATGATCAACTATATTTTAAATAGTGTATGTCGATCAGGCACAAAACAAAACAGTTATACAGAAGAACATGAAAACATTTGCGGAAATGAAATAAATCAAATGGGAAAAACAATAAAAGATAAACCGCAAGAGGATAACAAATACAAATAACGCCACAGTATATAAATATAAATTGAGAATAGAACTGAAAGATAGAATAGGGTAGACCAACAAATTACAAACAAATCAAAACAAACTAAAGAACAGAGGAATATTACAAAAACAACAATGAGTACAGTCTTCACAGCTAACACTAATAGCAACAGCTGTCGCAGCAAATTTCCAATCAAGAAAATTGCACCTATAGAAACGCACACATCAGACCCTCTATTACGTGGGATACTCTGTTGTGTGACACCGCCCAACCAAAACAACAACCCGCTGGATACAAACAAATATCACATATAAATATTTAAACATAAATACATAAATGCATAAATAGTATGGCAATATGATGTAAATAGAGTGTTGCAGAAAGAATGTGTTGGAAAGAAGGCTCAGTTACACTGCCTAATAGTACAGTACTGTGGTACTTTATTAAACAAATACTTCTGGTCTAATTATTTTAAATTCAACACAGAAATAGAAGCTCCATCGTTGATGTGAATGATAACAATCGATGTAGGACTTCTCAGTTCAATAACACTTCCTTTCGCAAACACTGTCAAATATTCTCCAGTCCTGATGTGTAATGTTCTATGTTTCAACCAAGCTTGCTGTGTAACACTGTCAGTTGTATGGCAAATGTCCAACGAACCAAATGTCAACAAACGCTGACCTAGTTACTGCATACTCTCGACAGGACAGGTCACGCTGACATCACTGTAGAGTTGTACTGTTGATGTATTTGTGTGTCGTAACAGACCCCAAGGAACGTCTGGTCTCAGTAGTTTACTTCTCAATATGGTCACTGTGCAGGTTGACCCAGGAAGCTGGCACACCAGTTGTTAAATCATGTTTATTTGTTAAATGCCGTGAATGTCCACCAGTTGATAAATGTAGATGTTGGGACTGGTGTGGTAAAGTGTAACGATTGTCAACTCATTAAACCCAGCACAGTTTTGGTCATACAGGTCATCTTGTCCTGGAACGTGATGAGGCTCTGACAAGAATGTGAGTGTAGACAATGAGTGTGTATATGAATGTCAGAACGCGAATGGTAGAATGATTCGATAGAGTTGACAGGTTGGTAGTACATCACTCATACTCACACTGTTCGAATTCAAGAAGTACTGGAACTACGGTGGTCTTTTTATAACATTTAATGAGACGCACACTTGGACAGTACGTGTATGGTTACAGGAACAAATGTCGACATAGACAGCATAATGTTGGTCACAGGAATATCATCTTAAGTTAGCA
The DNA here is from genome assembly GCA_024509875.1 of Oreohelix idahoensis. Classification (NCBI taxonomy): domain Eukaryota; kingdom Metazoa; phylum Mollusca; class Gastropoda; order Stylommatophora; family Oreohelicidae; genus Oreohelix; species Oreohelix idahoensis. Next base: position 255,029 of record JAMPIV010022068.1, read on the forward strand.
TTCATGCTTGGCAAATATCATAATGGAGCATTCGTAAATAAGCATTCAGAGTTCCATAATGTAAATCATCTGGCTTTACTGACTGGGCACGTCAGTCCATAACCAATATATAGGAAGGCTCCTAGACTTAACCTCGTCTAGTGAATATCCCTTCACGTAAAGTTCAATATATATATTTTTCATAAAGATATAGGAATCCCAGACATGGGTTCTCACATGTAGCAGTGATCTCTTGGTTCATCGAGCGATAGTACAGGCATCCCTTTTTCTCACTCGATAAATACAAAGTATATGGATTTCAACATGGCTGTTCTTCTCTCGTGAGCTTCACTCACTATTGGATACAGACCAAAATTGGTCATTCGTTAAATGTCCTCATTTCTTCATAGCTTCTATCATAGAGGTAATTGAATAATATCATATAATCTAGTGCTGATACATAGGAATGTCATCTTCCTTTGAATAAATATTCTTTTCAAAAGTACCACTGTGCATCTGCTTATCGACAACGATGGCGAAGCCCAAGTTCATAATAAATTGTGGTTTTACCTTTCTATGCGAAATATAACTTTGCCATTCCTTGGCAAAAGAGAATAAACACTGGGGTAAAGTACATACAACATGTCTAAATGACTATCACTTTTCCCCATCTACTTATAGATCACTTTTTCGGCGATAAGCCGGCTACAACAAAATTCGACATCCCGACAGGATGACAGCCATGAATCACACCCCCTGCTAGCGATACTTCCGCTGCATAGCCTTTGACCTTTTCCAGCGACAACCAACATAGTTCGACTTAGAAAAGTAAAGATATACATCTATAAGACAGACTCGTCCTACTCATACAAACACTACGTATAAATTCAGGCCATAGATATACTGAAGTAAGAACAATCTATTCCTACCCAGGCAAAGAATAAATCGCAGTAGGCCTAGCTTCGTCCGCGGAGTCCGATCGAAGATGACGGAACTCCTTTCAAGGGAAGTAACTCAAAAATGACTTCTCCTTAAGCACTTAAAAAGGAAATACTTTGTTTACAAAATATTTGCGAACATAATAAGTATATAAATGTATTATATTGCAAGATAGTAAAGATTGCACTTTACAGTCTTCAAAAGATATTAAGCCTATGCGGGGCGCGTGTTGATAATTGATATTTTTAAGGAACAGGAGACATGGTTAAAGACAGCCCTAAACTATCATAGCAATAACTACAATAAATTTTAATCCCATAGGGGAGCGAAACGTTCTGTATAAAGTTAGTGTGATTTATTATTTGCTTGATGTAAAAGGGTGTCTCTTTTTGGGTCTCAGTTTCAGGGAGACCGAATCGCTAGAGCAGATTCCAGTCAGGCGAAGAACGTAATATTCTCTTCGATCTAGAGGGTTTCTGAATACCGCTAGCAACGAATCGTCAACCCCGTTCCTGAATCAAAACCCCTTTTTGTCAACGCCAAGTTAAGCTCACGCAGTGCAACGGAGCCAACGCTAAATCTGGAATCACCAAATGTAGTAGTAGTTCCCTACTCGCCTATTGGATTACCACCCAATGCAGTGCGGCGTCCAGAATACAAAAACTGCTCGGACTGCCGATAGGAGAATTCCATATCACCCGCCTTTTTGTGCCTAAACGGGGCACTCAGCAAACCACAGCCAAACCAGTTTAAACAGGATTTACAGCCAAGCAGAGCCTAGCGCCGGATAAGCGCGCCTGGGACTCTTTGTCCTCAAGTGACTTCTTCTGGTGTATTTTCTGGATACTTAAAACCTCGCACGTATGAGCAGCCATCTATGGACAGAGTTCCAGCCCCCTCTCGCGAGTAGCGGTCACCAACGTTTAGCAACTTTGGTCCCACGAAAAAAGCGGACAGGCTGTCGCTCAGTTCGTATTTGGTCAGCAGGAGATAAACAACGTCTTCCAGTGTTCCCTCGCGCAATTAGGGGTCACCAACGTTTAGCCCGACAAGGAAAGTTCGGTATTTCACTTCAGTCATCTTGAAGGATATTTATCGGTAAGACACTTTTCTGGAGCTAGCGCCTTTGGTCCCCGAAAGCGGACCGACCCTCTGTCGGACAGCTTAGTTATTTTCTCCGTGTTCTACAGGTTTTATGAGTGTTGGTGGTGTGTGTGTTTGTGGGTGTGTATTTGCATTATTGTTGGTGTATATGATTATTGATGACTATTGATGATTATTTGATTATTGATGTAATTTATGCTGTGTATGATGATATGCATTAATTCCATGCTTTTCTTCTTTAATAAAGTTTACACATTTATTAATGCGCTGTTCCCGACCCTTTTCATCCATAAGTAACTTGTTTTTAGCTCTTTACTATAATCTCTATGTATGATAAGAGAAAAGAGTGAGAGCAGGAGATGCTTAGACAGACATAAGTGAGTTGAGGCTTGGAGAGAGAGATCATTTGAATAAATCTTCTTCCAGGTTGTCTCAAGTCCATCTCCTATTTACACCTTATCTAAAGTGTAATCTATAACTCTGTCAGTCCACTATCCCTTGTCGATTTCACTACTGTTGTCCAACTCGACAAATACTCTACACTCAAACTCAACCACGACAAATGGGGGCCAAGCCGGGATTCTAGAACCCATCTAGTACGACATTTAATATGTGCTCGATCCGAGGATGAATCTCTCACAAGATTCTATCTTGATTCTTAGAGTTTAGTGTTCGGCAGATTATAGGAATTTCTTTCCCCTAGACATAACGTACTATTTCTTTTGGGTGGAAGTCGGAACAGCGTTTTTTCTCCACAGCAATCATAAATATTTAGTTACATTTATTGTTCATGCTACACATGAGACAGCTGGTAAAGGTTGATGGTATCACTGCTGAGTTTTTGGTTGACAAATCTGACGACTATTGTTGTAAAAGTCAGAAAAAAAAATTTTTTTAAGGGTTAAAATTTTTTTCAGGAGTAGCTCTTTAATCTGAGATAAGAAGCTACAGATAGTCAGTTACTAGCTCGCATCTGTACCAAGGGAGGGTGTTCATTCGGATGATAGTAACCAATCCTCTCAATAGCTTAGTACTGACAGAACTGGGGTGAAGTGATAGTAATAAGTTTTACATCACTTACATTTTTTTGGAGTTTTTTTTGGGTTTTTGCTTGTCGATCAGAGTAGCTACAAACTTTCTTGTTTTTTAAAGTTCTCAGGCTAGCCTAGATTTTATTGATTATTAAGTTAATCAGCACCTAGTGGGCTAGGTAACTAAGATCTCAAGGTTCT